>WBZZ01002900.1:0-20000 GCA_019918135.1 Paulinella micropora
GTCCGTACGCTATGCATGTATATTATGTAAGTATGTTATGTATGTCATGTATGTATGTCATGTATGTATGTATGTATGTATGTATATATGTTATGTATGTTATGTATGTATGTTATGTATGTATGTTATGTATGTATGTTATGTATGTATGTTATATATGTGTTATGTCATGTATGTTATGTATGTATGTTATGTACGTATGTATGTATGTATATATGTATGTATGTATGTATGTATGTATGTATGTATGTGTACACGTTTGTATGTATGTATGTCTTTGTACACGTTTGTATGTACGTATGTACGTATGTACGTATGTACGTATGTATGCACATATGTATATATGTACATATTTATGTACATATGTATGTATGTATGTATGTATTTATCTATCTATCTATGTATGTATGTATGTATATATGTACATATGTATGTATGCATGTATGTATGTATGTATGTATGCATGTATGTATGTATGCATGTATGTATGTATGTATGTATGTATGTACGTATGTACGTATGTATATATGTATGTATGCATATGTTTACATATTTATGTCTGTATGTATGTATGTATGTATGTATGCATGTGTGTGTGTGTTTATGTATGTATGTATGTATGTATGTATGCATGCATGCATGCATGCATGTTTATACACGCATGTATGTATGTATGTATGTTCGCATGCATGCATCATGCATGTACGTACGTATAACTACGTACGTACGTATGTATGTACGTGTGTATGTATGTATGTTCGTATGTGTATGTATGTATGTTATGTATGTATGTATGCATATATGTGTGTATGTATGTATGTTATGTATGTATCTTAGGTACGTATGTTATGTACATATGTTATGTATGTTATGTAAGTATGTTATGTAAGTATGTTATGTAAGTATGTTATGTAAGTATGTTATGTAAGTATGTTATGTATGTATGTTGTGTATGCATGTTATGTATGTATGTCATGTATGCATGTCATGTATGTATGTCATGTATTCATGTTTCGTATGTTTTTCATGTATGTTATGTATGTTATGTATGTATGTTAAGGATAATATTACTCTCATTGTACTTGAAGTGTTTTTCTGATTGTGCTTCCATTTCCTTCTCGTTCTTTGACCTTCCTTGCTCCGTTTATTTCTTATTCTTTCTGCTCTTTCCTTGTCTTCCTGTCCTTGCATGAGTAATTCTGAGTCCTCAAGTACAAATGAGGAATGACTTTGAGTGTTTCGTTCTTAGTCCGTTTTGATCGTTTTTTCTGCGATTGCTCATTTGAAAGCATTGAATGAGATCTTTCTAATGGGCCATTGGACAGGTTTGGACGCAAGGATCGGCTGAGAACGAAATGCTCAAAGTGATTGTTCAGTGTACTTAAGAAAGAAGAACATTTCTTGTCATTCCTTGTCCAAGCTAGGTTACCTATGGCCAGAAGGATCATCTACTTCGCAGAGGTTCTTTTCGGTACCGCCGTCTTCTTCATCGTAGTGGCAGCTAGCTTCAGCCCTTCCCCTGCAGCAAGCTCTGCCATTAGCTTGTCCACAGCGATTGTCAGCGTCAGTTCGTTCGCCGAAGTAACAGCTAGCACTGGTCCTTCTATCCAAGGAAGTAGTAGCTCTAGCGAACTATTAACCCAAGAAACAGTGAGCGATCCTTCTACCCAAGCAAGTTCTAGCCCTTTGATTGAAGGACGTGTGAGCATCACTCCTTGGGCTGCAGCGATGGGGAGTGGTAGCCCTCTCGACCCGAGCACACCAGCTAGCGCCAGCCTTTTCCTCACGGCAGCAAGCGCAAGCCTTTTCCTCACGGCAGCAAGCGTGGAAATCACTACGAGAGCGAGCCCTTTTAATTTGGACACAGCTACTAGTTCAAGCAGCCCCGTGCTCACAGCGAGTGTGAGTAGGAGCCCGCAAGCAGCAGTCTGCAATCTCTGCCCTGCTTACCGTAGGCAGCCATGTCCAGAAAACGGACTGGCCTGTGGTGACTGTATGTCCGGCTGCGTCCCAGGTGGCTTGGGTAGTTTTTGCAATGATCCTACTTGTACCCTTGCAAGAATTGATCAGTGCCGCGATTACATGCGCAGAGAGCCCTGCTCGCCCTGCAGCTTGGATTGCGGTGCATGCCTACCAGGGTATTACTCGTCGTTGCCGATGGCAACCTGTATGGAAATCGACGAATGCCAGAGCGTCGTTTGCTTGAACGGCGGCACATGTACGTAACAGTAAATAATAATAATAATAATAATAATAATAATAATAATAATAATAATAATAATAATAATAATAATAATAATAATAATAATAATAATAATAATAATAGTACTAATAATAATAATAATAATAATAGTAATAATAATAACAATAACAACAACAACAACAACAACAACAATAATAATAATAATAATAATAATAATAACAATAACAATAGTGCTTCTCTGTCAATGGCTGATGCATTTCTGCACATGCGCCTCCATCGTCTCACCCGTGAGGGGAGTACGAAGAATTGACGATAAGCTCTAATGACACCCCCGCAAAGGCAGTTCCAACACTTCCAGACGGACCGGTATGTTCAATGAAAATACTGGTCCAGACGGACCGGTACATAGGCTATCGGTCCTTTCCATGGGCTGATTGGTATAAAGCTCCTAGAGTAATGTTCTATGCCGTCACTTCCTTTATTCCACCGATTGGCGTGGAGACTTTCCTTATGGAATGGAGGACTGCATGCACATGGCCTTTTGGCTCAGCAATTGGCAGGAGATACACTATTATTATTATTATTGTGTTGTTGTTATTATTGTTTAATAATAGTAGTAATAATAATCATAATAATAATAATAATAATATAATAATAATAATAATAATAATAATAATGATAATAATAGTAATAGTAATAATAATAATAATAATAATAATAATAATAATAATAATAATGATAATAATAATAATAATAGTAGTAGTAGTAGTAGTAGTAGTAGTAGTAATAATAATAATGAGATCACTCCATGCCCATGTTTGTGCCTATATTGCATGCTAGGTAAGGATTTGTTTTTGAACTTCTCCTGCGACTGCACCCGTCTTTTTTCGGGAGATTCTGCGAATCAGCCTACCCTAGTCTAACAAGTTCAATAACTTCCTCTGTGTCCCCTTCGGCGTCCCCCTCGCGTTTGCAAAGTCCTGAGCCGCGTGTACAATGCAAAGACTGCGTTGTGTATCGTAGACATCCATGTTCAGGAAATGGACATCTTGTGGGCCTGTTTGCCCGGCTGCGAACAATCTGGCTTCGGCCTCTGGTGCAATGATCCTATTTGTACATCTGCAAGGAAAGACCAGTGCCGCGATTACATGCACAGAGAGCCCTGCTTGCCTTGTAGCTTCGATTGCAATGCATGCCTACCAGGATATTACTCATTACTGCCGATTGCAGCCTGTATGGAAATCGATGAATGCCAGGGCGGCGTATGCTTGAACGGCGGCACATGCACGGATAAGTTTCTTAACTTCTCTTGCCAGTGCCAGCAGTCTTTCTATGGAACCTTCTGTGAGTTGGCCTACCCTACTCCGTCAACTACAATAACGCCTAGCGTGAGCACTTCTCCCAGTACAACTCCTGCGTCGCCTCGTTCGTCTTTTGCACCGTCTGCCCCCAGATTCCAATCGCTGTTTCAAACACCATCTCTATCTCCTTCGCCTTTGTTACGTACTCAGTCGCAGTCGCCCCGTTCATGATCAGCCTCTCCTTCTCGATCACATTCTCCATCTCATTCGCGATCGGCTTCGCCGTCTTCTCGATCACTTTTGCCTTCTTTGTCGCGTTCTCCGTCCCAGTCACCTTCTCTAGCTAGCTCGATTTCGTCTTCTCCGTTTTCCGATCCCCTGAACCGTTCAGGCGTCAACACTAGTTCAGGCGTCAACACTGGGTGACGCCTCGTCCCTCCTAATCCAACTTGCGCCCCCCCCCCCCCCCACACACACACACCACCACCACCACCACCACACACACACACACACACACAAACACATACCCATCCAATGCCCATCCCCACCCTCCCCGGCCACCCGCCTTCAATTTCTCGTTTTGGTTTTTATTTCGCTCAGCATGTCTCACACCACTCTCTCTCTCCTGCCTCTCTCTCTCTCCTGCCTCTCTCTCTCCCTTGGGCATTTTAGTGGCTGCCGCCTACACCTCGCAACTGATCTGGACCGCTTTTTCTTCAATGAAACTTGCATTCGCCATCTCGATCGTGAGGACAATGCCACTTGCCGTATGCAGCAGGCCATAGTATTTATGGAGTTCATGATGGGACCTTTGCGAATCGACAATTGGTCAATGTCTTTGTTGGGGGTGCTTGCTCTGGTCCTATTTGCCCAGGCAGGTGGAATCCCAAACCCCAAAAGCTCCAAAGTCTTAGACAAAAAGGGAAAAGAGATTAAATGGAAGAGTAAGTGCCACACAGGGTCGTCAAGGATTCTTTTTGGGGTCTGGGTGCTTTGCTTCTGTTCGCAGTGGTTTTTTTCTTTTTTCTCGTTGGTGGTGCTTGGAACCACCGTGGGAGCCGTGACGGTACAGTTCGAAGGCTGCCTGCAGATGTGGGAACAACTCAACGTTTCTCGGCTTAGTGTCTTTGCTGTGAGCACCTGGATTTTCCAGCCCGTCTTCGCAGTCTCCTATGCCGTACTTTTCATATATGTTGCTTGCATTTTGCAAGGGTTCAAACTATTTGTGGAAGGGAAACAGACTCTTTGGGGTTGCAGCGGGCGCTTACACAAAAAAATGCGCAAAAGGAAGGACAATTTTGAAAGGAATGGAAAATCTGAAACTCCACCAAAGCCAGGGTGGTTTTCCTGGCTGTGGAAATTCTTTTCTTCGCTTGATGAAAAATGGCCTGGAGCAAAGAGCAAGAAGAAAGCATGGTTCCGCTTCGTCGCTCTGCAAGACTTCTTAACGTCGCTCCTTGATGAAAACAAGCTTGAATTTGACGTAAATCTGCTGGGGGAATATGCGCTATGGTGGTTTGTGATCCCATGCGGTTTGTATATCGTCCTATGGCTTCTTGTATTACTAGGACCTGCTTTTTGCATCCCTTTTGTCCCTTACCTTTTCCTGGTACTGTTTTTTGCCTGGATTGTCCGGTCTGTGCTGCAATTCTGCAAGAACTACGCGGACTCACTGAAGGATTCAGAAAGCGTGCGCAGCCGCATCAACCGTTGTTTCAGAACTGATGATCTGGAGGGTACAGCAAGCAAAGGAGAGGAGGTTGTTGCTATTGTGACTGGTAGTGGAGGGGGGCGGTGCGAAAAATGCAGCGTGGCAGATACCATTTCTGGATCAGCCGACGTTGTTTTTAACTTACTCTGGTGGCTTCCTACCAGTAAGAGCACTTGCATCTGCTGCAAAAATAGAAGGAAACAGCCGCGCAACGGCGCTGCTGCTGATGCTGCCAACGCTGATGACGATAGTGCCATTGCAGATAGTGAAAAGGCCTCAAATGCCCAAGATGAGAACAGTAAACAAAAAAAAAAGAGGCCCATGACTCCATTTCAATGCTGCCTCCTCATGGTGTTGGTGTATTTTTGTGCGGTGACATCGTGGGCTTTCTGCGGGATCTTGCAGAATACGCAAGGTTGGAAGTGCCTGACTTAATTCAAGGCTATCGTGCATGTTCGGTTGTTTCTTTCTTGATCTCCCTCTTGAGAGCGGCGGTGTCTTTGGCCGCGAAGCTTTTCGCACTTCTTGAAGTCGTGGCTTCAAACATCTCCATGAGCACGGCAGCATTCACTACCAAGCAGGTACACGACATATACGATGCGTATCGTATGCATGCACCTTCCCCCACATCTCACCCCCCCCCCCCCTCCCAAACACACACACACACACACACACACACCACGTACTAATATATAATATAAAAGCTCATATATGTGCGCAGACTACATATAAATGTAACCATAGGTGTAATATCTCTGTCCAGGGTATGCATGTATCTAATATTCTTTTGGTGCAACAGATATGTATGTTGTGTTGCGTATGTGTATTTGTGCATCAACGTAAACTATTTCGCCTCAAACACTTGGCGAAAATTAGATCTACAAGCACGCTGCCAAGACCAAGCGCGACGCGAAAAACGAAATAGAATTGAAGGAAGACCTGGAAAAGTGCATCCTAGTGATTGGCGTGGATGCACCCCTCGACAAGGTTATTATTATTATTATTATTATTATTATTATTATTATTATTATTATTATTATTATTATTATTATTATTATTATTATTATTATTATTATTATTATTATTATTATTATTATTATTATTATTATTATTATTATTATTATTATTTGGAGGACCTCGAACAAGGGTATTGGAGGCTTATGTCCGTTGAGGATATGCCATTAGCTGCATCAGTACGCCTCAGATATAGTATTATTATTATTATTATTATTATTTATTATTATTATTATTATTATTATTATTATTATTATTATTATTATTATTATTATTATTATTATTATTATTATTATTATTATTATTATTATTATTATTATTATTATTATTATTATTATTATTATTATTATTATTATTATTATTATTATTATTATTATTATTATTATTATTATTATCATTATTATTGGACACCGTGATAGCCCAGTGGTCAAGTTCTACCATCTGGGCCCTGTCGCCAGTTCGATTCCCGTCGGTGCCACCAGTATTTTCATTGAACATACCGCTCCGTCTGGACCAGTATTTTCATTGAACATACCGGTCCGTCTGGAAGTGTTGGAACTGCCCTTGCGGGGGTGTCATTAGAGCTTATCGTCAATTCTTCGTACTCCCCTCACGGGTGAGACGATGGAGGCGCATGTGCAGAAATGCATCAGCCATTGACAGAGAAGCACTATTATCATTATTATTATTATTATTATTATTATTATTATTATTATTATTATTATTATTATTATTATTATTATTATTATTATTATTATTATTATTATTATTATTATTTTGGACACCGTGATAGCCCAGTGGTCAAGTTCTACCATCTGGGCCCTGTCGCCAGTTCGATTCCCGTCGGTGCCACCAGTATTTTCATTGAACATACCGCTCCGTCTGGACCAGTATTTTCATTGAACATACCGGTCCGTCTGGAAGTGTTGGAACTGCCCTTGCGGGGGTGTCATTAGAGCTTATCGTCAATTCTTCGTACTCCCCTCACGGGTGAGACGATGGAGGCGCATGTGCAGAAATGCATCAGCCATTGACAGAGAAGCACTATTATTATTATTATTATTATTATTATTATTATTATTATTATTATTATTATTATTATTATTATTATTATTATTATTATTATTATTATTATTATCATTATTATTATTATTATTATTATGGAGGGGTGCACAGTATGGCACCCCACGGGAAGAGGAGGTGGTTGGGCCTCTTCCCACTGGTTTCGAGGCTATGTCGTTGTGTTGGCTTCGAGGCTATGTTGTTGTGTTGGTTCCGAGGCTATATAGTTGTGTTGGTTCCGAGGCTCTGTTGTTGTGTGGGTTCCGAGGCTATGTCGATGTGGGTTCCGAGGCTATGTTGTTGTGTTGGTTCCGAGGCCATGTCGTTGTGTTGTTTTTTATAAGACATACACCACGTGGGATCAAAGGGGTATTTTCATTCCGCGATCTAGGGGTGGTGACGGGTTTCGAGGCGTCCCAGATACTTACCACAAAACGTCCTCATGCGCTGGCAGACCGCATAAAATGTTTGCTACCCCTGTGAGTACCTCCATGCGGGACCTACCCAGTCTCGAGCTCTCACGCGGGGAAGATCAATCATTTGTAGTTGATTTCCTGCAAGGTACCCGACACTGTGCGGGTGGTAGGGACTTCCTTTTGGGGCCTTTTATGCAGGACGGTTAGAGTCACTCTTCCCTCCCCAACATACTCACTGTAGTCCCTGTTGGGTCGAGGGATGGAGGCGCATGGCCCTCGGGCTCAGCCATGACAGATCAATATATATATATATATATATATATATATATATATATATATATTTATTTATTATTATTATTATTATTATTATTATTATTATTATTATTATTATTATTATTATTATTATTATTATTATTATTATTATTATTATTATTATTATTATTATCATTATTACTAATGGAGGCACATGTCCAGGATCTGGATCTGATGCTATAGTCTGAGGAAGCCTATCATTATTACTATTATTACTATTATCATCATCATCAGCATTATCATACTTTTCCCATTAGGATGGATCAACCGCTCTGATGTTAGCATCCAAAGAAGGTGACTATTATTCATTCCCTTATTCACCGCCATTCCCCCCCTCCCCCCTCCCCGGGGGGGGGGGGGGGGCGGAGGGGATCCCCAGTCCCATTACACCACCACCACCACCCATTTCTTCTGGTTTTCCAACCATGGCGATCATTTTTGTTTTACATGATACACAAATCTATCTATCTATCTATCTATCTATCTATCTATCTATCTATCTATCTATCTATCTATCTATCTATCTATCTATCTATCTATCCATCTATCTATCTATCTATCTATACATCTATACATCCTTCTATCTCTCTCTCTCTCTCTCTCTTCATACGCACACCCTAAAAAATGCCAACCAACACTTCCTTTCTTTTCCTTTCTTTTGCTTGCTTGGTAGACCTTGACATGTATTTTGGTTTGTTTATACGTGACCCAAGAGGGCCAACGTTATCCTCCTGGTCTATTGGGGTTCTCTCATTCTCTCCTCCTTCTTCATTCCAATATGCATCTTCAGACCTAGAAGACATGGTCTCTGAAGGAATACAAAGGAGATAGATCTGTTTCTACTCCGTAATTACTCTGTTCGTCTCTGAGGAACGAATAGAGAGGAAAGATGAAAAGACAGTGTAGAGAGAGAGAGTCTCACCTCTATGTCTTATGTGTTTTTGTTTGTGAGAAAGAAGTAGTCTATACGACTTTCTCTGAAACTTGATCTCCTTCTCCACTCCTCTTTTCTTTTTCTCTTTTTGTTGTTGTATCTGTTATGAGGTACGAGGACCTACGTACAGATAATGTCAAAGAGGCTCGAGAAGCACTCCTTGAGAAGTCGACCTGTCGTCTGACACTTGTTCAGACCTATTGTCGAAAAATAGTCAGAGATGTGCAAAAATGCTCTGATGTATGTGTTTTGAGAGGCAACTAAGTGCACAGACTTGAAAGGAGGAGTACTACGCTCGTGTCCTTCAAGTTTGTTTGTAACTGTGAGTGTTTGTTTGTACGTCTGTTGACCTACTCTGTCTCTGTCCCAAGAGGGAACACAAGAACAGCTATGAGGTCTGGTGTCTGGCCTCCTTATGAGGATACAGATACAGGCTGTGTAGAGGGTACTGAGACACCTACTCACAAACGCCTAGACGTCTGGTTTTGCAGAAGGAGCTGTGTGGGGATGTGCTGGAGTATTTGTTTTTTGGAACACCTACTCAGAAGAGATAGGTCTGTCCAATTTTTCTTTCTGCTGTTCCAAAAACAAGCCAGAAAAGAAATCAGCCTTGTGCTGGTGACTCCAATGTTACAATCCCTAAAGATAGCTCGATAAAAAGTCGGTAATACAACCAGACACAAATCCCCCAAAGGAGAATGATGTCTCGTTATATTAGCTCAGTGAAGCCGAAAAAGAAAGCGGCCACAGACCACGGTTAAAATGGCATTAGGTCAAATCCGGTCAAACGATATTGAAATACTGGAAAAAAACTAGGTGCACCTGACACCCGAAAAACTGTACTTTTTACCGGCTATCCGGGGGGTGATGCCTACATAAATATCCTACTATCGTAACAATATGAAGTCGGGAATACAATAAACTGGATATGGAAATTTTCCTCTGTTTCCGAGTCGGAAATTTTCTGATGAAAAGAGATGCTGAGAGGAAAAATGGAGGAGGGGGAATTTTACTGATGCGCTTCGTGGGTTTCTATGCTTTTGCTTGAGTTGTTTTGGGTTCAGATGTATGCAAACAGGTAGGGGCAATGCTTTTCTTGAGCAGGAGGGCTACTTATGAGCTGTTTGTTAGCGGGGCGTGGGTTGCTCTGAAATAGGGGTTTTGGGGTTTGACAGCTCACAGCTCAAGGTCGGGAAAGGTGGGGTTTCGGGGGGTGTGGATGCTTGGATTGAGCTTTTGGCTATGCAGGTGTGTGCAGGGGACAATGTGGCATGTTTTTATGGGGCTATGCAAGGGTGTGCATGCTTTTATGGCGGGGGTATGTGGTTTTCGGTTGGTTTAGTGAAGGGGCATGGGTTGCTGTGGCATTTAGACTCAGGTTTGGGACACTCTTTCTCTCTCTCAGAGCAGAGAAGATGGATGGAATATCATACAGGGATATATAATTCACGTTTTCTTGGTCAGGGGTTGGTGTTCTGCGATGTTTTTGATGGGTTTTGGGGGCTGAGAACTCGGGTGTCATGTTGACTTGGGGTTGAGGGTATGGAAATGGGTGCAGACACAAGAGGATTTTATGCGGAAGAGGACGTATTTCGGGGTACAGAGGTGTGGCAAAACGAAAGAGGACTCAGGAGAAGGCAAGGGAGCAAATTTTGCAAGGTTCCATTGCGGGAAGGGGTTGCAACAGGCATGGTTTGAGGGTGGAAATGTCGGTCAGAGGAAGGGGGTCAGGGGGAACGATCTTTCGGAATGGGGAGGTAAGCAAGCGGCTTGCCACTCAAGGGAATGGGAATAGGGGTGGAGGACTACACAGGGAACTTGAAAGAAGCTCGGAATTCCAAAGATAAGGGGGGTTTTCGAAGGGGGTAAGTCGACGCCATCATGGCGCAAAAAGAGGACGACAAAAACAGCGGGTGTAGCGGACGAAAAGCGCTGAGGACACGCCAACCCGAAGAGAGAATTTTTGGGGCTCTTTGCGGGCTTTTCCAAGTGGTGAACTATTGCCGGTTTCGGCCATATCAGGATTTTCGAGGGCCTAATTAACAGAGAACGCGGTGTTGAGGAGCAGAAGTGCGTAGAGGAGGACAGGGGAACTTGAAGGAGTTGAGGTTTTGGGACAAAGAGGCTGCTGGGAACTTGAAGAGAGTCTAGAGAGATAGAGGGCACTTGAACGGATTGTAGGAGGAATGGAAGAGGGGAGTACTGTGGTATGGGGAAAGCAGAGCATGAGAATTTATGCCCTACTTTAGGTGTTCGACATCAGTATGGATTCGATAGATGAGAGGAAAGAGGATGGTGGAAAGGGGGAAAGACAAGAAAAGAGAGGAAGGAAGGATGGGGGCAAAGGGGATCAAGAGAAGAAGAGCTATTGGAAAGAGGCATATCTGGAGGAGGAGGATTTTCCGGAGTCGGAACTATGGAACGAGGATGAGATACGTATTGGAAGAAACATATATATTCAAGTGGAAGACACGTGGAAGCTATACAAGGCATGTATGGAGAGGATCAAGACTTTGGAGGAAGGGGATGAGAGACAGAGGAAGCTTGAGCAATTGGAAGAAGAGGCTGGGACGAACAAACAGATCTACGAGACCTTGTGGGGTTTGGCGAGACAGAGAAGTCGGAGATACTTGAAAACTCGATATTATCAAGCTTCTCGGGTACTTGAGTCATTGGCGTTTAACCCTGACGAGGAGGAAGAAAGGGAGGAACGTGGCAAAAACAAGCGGCAACGAACTAACTACTTGTCGTAGGATGGTAGAGGGGGGGAATACCTCTGATTGCACCTCTCAATGGAAAGGAAAAAGACAGGCAAGGAAGAAAAAGGGGACGGGGGAAAGGAGGCAGACGAGGAGAAGAGGGAGGAGGAGACATCGGAGTTTTGGAGAAAGGCATGGGAAGAGGAGACTGAGGAGGGGGAAAGGGGGATGTGGGCAAAGGGGGGAATACGAATAGGCAAGGATGTTTACAAGGAGGTGGTGGCAACAGCGGAGGAATATGAAACATTTCGGGAAAAACTGCTAGAATGGGCAAAGAGAAGGGAGGTCTGCCCTCATGAGCTAGAAAGAAGACGGGAGGCAATGGTCAAGGCAGAGAAGGCGAAAATTTGGCTTTGATGTTGACTGAGATGAGGCGGGCACGATACGTGTGGAACCAAGAGGCAAGGGAAAACCGGCAACGGTTCAGGGAATCTTTGCAGTCTCTCAGACGGGAGAGACGGGAATACGCGGAGCCCAAGAGGGAAGAGGAGCGGGGGAAACGAGACAAGGATGAGGAGGCGGAGGTGGCGAGAGCCCGGAAGAAACAGAGGAGAGGATAAATGCATGAAGGGACACACGTGGGTACCTATTATGCTAGGTATGGAGAAGGGGAGTAAGGAAACAAAGGAGGCTTCGGAGGAAGAAGACGAAGAAGGTGGGGAGACAAGTGAGGAGACAGAGGAGAAGGAGGACTCTGAGGAAGGGGACATGTTGTCGTTTTGGGTATCTAAGCGGGAAAAGGAATATCTTATAACACGGGAGCAGGTTCGGGACGAGGTTTCTAATACGGCAATGCATTTTCACGAGGCGAGGGATCTAAGACAGGCAGAGGAGGCCTATGTTACGGCGATGGTAGAGTGGGACGCATATTTGAGGGGCAAAGAACGGGCAATGATGGAAGAGGAGGATAGGAAGGAGGAGAGGAGAAGGAAGAGAAGGAGGAGAGAGCGGCGGCAGACACAAGACATAGTACCTCCTGTCCCTACTTTAGGACAGAATACGGCATCGGATGAGCATACGGGAGGTAAGGATGGGGATATCGGAGTAGGAAAAGAAGTTGGGACAGATAGGGGGAGTGGAATATAAGATGCATATGGATGAGGAGGCTCAACGGTTTGTAGAGGAAATGGGATATCGGTGGGGAGAACGGGTGGGAGCGATTATAGACACGGATCGAGTCCGAAGGGATACGAGGTGGATGACAATTAGAGCTATGTGGGAATTGCAATATCGTTGGTATAGCAACGACGAGGGTTTATGAAAGGTGTTTGCCATGACGGAGGAAGCACAATACCAATACAGTTTCATGGCAGTGTTGACAAAAGTACAGGGGAAACGGACGGCGGAGAGAATCCATACGGCATGGGCCTGTGCAAAGGGGAAGGTGGAACACGCAAGGAAGTGGGTGAAAGTTTTGAAGGACCGGGGGGAGGACAGCTGGAGAATGTTTGTGGGACCGCTACGGATCAGGAGTATCATAGAAAGGGTGGAGAAAACCACACCGGACAGGGATTGGGACAGTCACGAAACGCGGGCATGGATTGAGACTTTGGAAAAGGAGCGGAGGCAACAGAGGCGGGCAGAGAAGGAACGGAATAACACAATGAACGACCAGGACGAGACATCTGACAGGGAGGTAGAGAAGAAGGAAGGGGTATCGGGGAAGGAAGAGGGGATCGAGAAGCTGGAGACGGGAGCGGAAGTAGTGGAGTGGATGCAAGGCGTCTCTAAGGAAATGTGGGACGAATGCATGCGGAAGAGATATGGAGAAGCGGAGGGGAAGGAAAAAGGGACAGAGAGTAAATACAGATAAGGGTGGCCTTACAGAAAACAAAACAAAAAGGAAAACAGACAGGGGATATAATAGGGGAACAGGGCGGGAACGGGAGACACGGACTTGGGGACCAGGGGAGGATGTGAAGTGAGCAGATATAATAATGCCACGGGAACATGTATATATGGGGATCACGGTTTCAACCATAATATATTTTATACTTTAGAATTCGAGATGGAGGCACAACCTGGGGCACCGGAGTTCAGAGACGACGAGGACGTGGGATGGATAAGACCGACCATTCGCGCGATACCGTTTACACCGGCGAGCCGACGGGAGGACCCAATGCGGAACGCGGAGACACCGCCGGCGGCATCGGATCCGACGTATGCGAGGAACCCACCAATTGTGTCGCTAGTCTTCCACGAACTGATGCAACGTACGCCGCAGATGGCACCGGAGATATACAGGCAGTTGTCGACGAAAAACTACAAGGTGTGGACAAAAAGGGAGGACGAAGGGGGCATATACAGCGAGGTGGACTAGTGGCCGACGTGGACGTGGCCCAAGGGAAGACCCATATATGGGCCGGGGATGATGATGGTGGACCTGATCCATTTGGCGGAAGCGCTGTACATAGGGGTTGGGTTTTACTGGGACAAAGTGAGTAAAACGAAGCTGCCCAATTTCGTGATGAATCGGATGTTGGAGGAGGGGGTATATATATCAAACGGGGACATCAAGTCGTTGTGTATAGTAGCGGGGGCGCAGAGACGGGAGTCACAACAAACGGCCGCAAAGATGGCGGATGCGATAACGAGGTGGGACGCGGCGTTTTCCAGGAACCCGGCGGAGGAACTGGCGGATCTGATACAGAATTGCCATACGGTTGGGCACGGAGCCTTAGAGGGTTGGCGGGCAAGGCGTACGACGCCATGCGTGAATATATGGCGAGGCCGACTGATGTGGGGGCAAAGATGGAGAAGAGGGATGCATCACTGTACAAGTTGTTGGAAGAGGCAGCGGCGTTGAACGATACGGCGACGGAGGCAGAAAAGGAGGCAAAACGGAAAGAACTGCGGCAATGGGTCTTTGGTTTGTCCATCCTGAATGGATGAGTGTGGGGTTGGTATACGTGGATCAGGATTCGGATGGCGGCGGCGGAAGCGGAAGCGGCAACAGCGTCCCCGGAAAAGCGGAAGAAAAAGAAAAAGAAGGGGAGGCAGTCGGATTGAGCGGCGAGCTCGGATTCGGAGGAATCGGAATACAGATCGAGATCAAGGGAGGGGGAAAAGGGGGAAAAGCGGAGGCGGCATGGCACAAGCAAGTCAAAGATCGACGGTAAAGAACAACGGGACAGGATCCTGGGACAGCTCCGTAAGACGCAGCTGATGCGGGAACACGGAGAGAGGTCAATCGTTGCAAGCAAACAGCACGAGTATGAGTATATGAACAAGGTCGGTAAGTTCATTGTGGCTTTGCGAAGTGAGGCAAAAGCGGCACTGTGTGGGGACGCGGTGGACCAAGTATGCTACTTGTTGGGCAACTTGGTGGGGTCGGGAGACGAACACACGCGGTTACTTGACACGCATGTATGGGAGGAGCGGTTCCGGAAGGAGTTCGGGGAGCGAGGGGCGAATAACAAGAAGGTGGTGGTCGATGTCGCTCATTTTGTGTTCGCCGACGTGTACCAGTTTAACCAACTTCTTGACAGGGGGGATGAGATAGAGGCGCTGAAGGACGCGGCACAGGCTCTGGTTACGAAGAGGACGGCATTACGGGACATCTTTGCCAGTATCGCGGGGCTCAGTCTGTTGCACGAGAAGAAGGAGATATACCCAATCGTTCTGGCGGGGATTATGGAAGGATAAAGAGACGAAAGCGGTGGTTCCGGAGATCGCGGCACAGGTGATAGCGTTAGCGGATATCACGCCGGAGGGCAAAACCCGATGGGAGGGGTTGAACACCACTTACAATCCGGTCAGCTGGGTATTACATGAGGAAGACCCGGCGTTGATCGATCGTGTGATCACATCGCCAGCGGTGACCGCGAAGTGGCCACAGGCAAGGTTCAACTATGGAGGCAGCGGAGGCTTTCGGGGGGGGGGGGGGGGGGGGGGGGGGGGGGGGGGCGGACGACCGAGACAGTTCACGCAAGGGGGGGGGGGGGGGGGGGGGGGGGGGGAGATCGGGCGCCAAGGCATGACGGGGTGTACAGACCACGGGGCTCGAGGTATGGGGAGGGAGGATACCAGGAGCGACGACAGGAGCGGCGACCACCGCAAGTGTTTCATGCAGATCGGGCGCCTCGAGGAAGGGAAAAGGCGAAGTTCGACGCAGAGTTCCATAACAGGGCTCTGCCGAACACGGAGCTGAAGGGGCAGCCATGGTACCCGCCGGACTCGGAGCTGATCGAGGGTTTTCCGAAGTATACCAGACGGGCACTGCGGTCCAGGAACTGGGACAAGGATTCATGTTACACGGCTATCGCAATGCACTGGTTGGGAATTAAGGGAAACTGCCAGGTGAGCCACGGGATGAATATGTGGCACGACAATTTAGACACTTGCAGGGAACAACACAGAGACGAGGCATACTGGGAGTTGAAAGAAGCGGTACGGCACGGGATGTGGCAGCTAGGAGGGTTGGAAGACATGTTCCCGCCAGAGGAACTCCCGGCACTGCGGGAGTTCAATGAGGCCAATATCAAGGCGAAGGGATGGACGCGGAAGGATAAGGGTTACTACCACCGGACAGCCAACATGCGACCCAAAGGCACGGAGGGAGAGCGACGGGAGGAAATGCGGGACGGGTATCGGAGGAACGACAACAACGGCGGGAGAGGACCGCTATCGGGACGAGTATCGGGGAGGATTTCGAGGGGATGTGGTCATCGGCAACGATACCATGGCGGCCATCAGCGTCATCGGAAAACACTTTTGGACAAGCGCGGGCAGCAACCATGGTTCAAGGAACGGTTTCGGGGGACACGGGGTTGGGTGAAGGGGGTGTCGGGTACAACGGCGATGACGGGCACGATACTGCTGGCGTTTGATCTGGAAGGGGGGAATACATATACACACAGGTTTTGGGTCGTTCCGGCATATACAGGGGGACTCCTGTGGAGCTTTGACGCGCTGAAGCGTATGCACACTCACATCGACTGTCACAGAGAAGAATTACGGTATGGACGGGGGAAAACGCTCCGGTGTATCGAGTGGTGGATTACGACCCAGAGGAGGGACAAGGAGGGACAAGGAGACATACCGGGGGCATGGGTGGCGAACGATTTCAGGGCGGCACGGGTAGAGATTGAGAAGGGAGAGGAGGATAGGGCAGCGGAACAGGATGTTTTTGCAATCGGAGAGCACGAGGAAGAGGAAGAGGAGAGCGAGTCGGAAGATGAGTGGACGAGGGCGAGAATCGATGCTCTGGTCGACACGAGGTTGGAGTATTTCCGGAAACAGAGGGAGGAGGCCTCAGACGGTTTTCCGAAACACGGGCGAGACTTGGGATACCAACATAGAATTGAAGTTCATATCTGTCAAAAGCGTAGGCTTGGCAAGACCCCGGTACGGGAGCGTCCTGCAAGAGGGATTAAAGGCTAGATCATGTTGCAGGACCTACGCTCTCTAGGCTAAATGTATAGTCTGCTGAAATAATATATATGTAAATACTTGGCGAAAAAAACAGCAGAAAAATTTTGTCGTAAAATTCCAGGTTCAACACAAATGGTGAGGGAGGGGGGGGGGGGGGCTATGTTAGATTCAATAACGTCGATGCAATCCGCAACTGTTGTAGCATCAGAAAAAAAAAAGAGATACTGCAGTATGCATTAAAATCATCACTAAAAAACAACGTTAACAAGCTGCAAAGCAAGACAAATATTGGAACGGACGAGCACGCGCATGCAGACACAAACGCATGCAGCAGACACAAGACAAAATGCAAACGAAAAGGGCTGGATAAGACAAGACAGTACAAGCCCGCACACGACAACCAAACAAACAACAAAACAAATAGCAAAGGAACAACAACAAACATCAAACAACAAACAACAAACAACAAACAACAAACAACAAACAACAAACAACAAGAAACAAGCAAACAAGCAAACAAGCAAACAAGCAACGACAAGCAACGACAAACAACAACAAACAACAAACAACAACAAAAAACAACAAACAAGAAAAGGGATAAAGAAAGACAGACAGAAAGAAAGAATGCAAGCAAGCAGCAAGCTAGGAAGGGAGGAAGCAAGAAAGGAAGTAGGACAGGAAGTAGGAAATGAAATAAAAGAAGAAAGAAAGAAAGAAAGAAAGAAAGGAAAAGAAAGGAAGAAATGAAACAAGAAAGAAAAGATTCAAAAAGTTGTTGAAGGAAGGAAGGAAGGAAGAAAAAACGCGACAAGGTATTTCGCGCATGACAATACAATATCAAACAGAGACTACACAAAATAATAATAAAACAATCCTTTTTCTAGGCAAGACGGACAAGAAAAGACTGCAAAAAGAGGCAGGGAGGCAGGCAGAGAAGTTAAGCACACAGATAGACAGGTAGATGAACAGAAAGACACGACTGACAACCAACTAACAGACAAACAGACTTTGAAACCACAAGACAAAACAGACAAAGAGCGGATAAGATCATGGCTAGATAAAATGTAACATACAAGACATACATACCATGCATGCATACAAAAAATACATTTTATACATACATACAAAACATACATACAATACATACATACAATACATACATACAATACATACATACAATACATACATACAATGCATACATACAATGCATACATACAATACATATATACAATACATACATACAATACATGCATACAATACATACATACATACAATACATATAATACATACATACAATACATACAAAACATACATACAAAACATACATACTATACAAAACATACATATGAACATACAATACATACATACATACATACATACATACATACATACATACATACACATATGTACATACATACATACATACACACATACATACATACATACATACATACATACATATGTACATACATACATATACATATATACATACATACGTACATACATACATACATACATACATACATACATAATACATACAAACATACATACATATACAAGTGACTCATACATACATACATACATACATATGTACATACATACATACATACATACATACATACATACATACATACATACATACATACCGTGGCATACATACATACATACATACATACATACATACATACATACATACATACATACATTCATACAGACAGACAGACAGACAGACATACAATACATACATACAATACATACATACAATACATACATACAATACATACATACAATACATACATACAATACATACATACAATACATATGTACATACATCATACATACATACAATACATATGTATGTACACATGTACATACAATACATACATACAATACATACATACATTACATATTCATTATACAGGTGGAGAGGAGATGAGAGGAGAGGAGAGGAGATGCGGCGGTGAGATGAGATGAGGTGACAACCATGCTGAAGCCAACCAAAGGAAGCGCATGCGCAACAAGAACAACACACTCACTGATTTCTGGTTCTTTTTGGGTGTTTAGAACCCGTTGATCGACAAACCCGAGCACAATCTCCTCAAAACAAGCCGGCCCGCGATGAGTACCCGGGTAATTGGATTTGCCACAAGGGATGTAAGGGACAACATGGAGGCGGCTTTGGCAGCCTTTCGTGAGGGCAAACACGATGTCCTCACTGATTTTGTGGTCTGTTATCTTTCTTTGCCCCCCCCCCCCCCCCCCCCCCCCCCCCCCCCCCCCCCCCCCCCCCTCTCCTTTGTATTGCCTTAATATGCCTTCTTTTTCATTTCCTTTTCAACTTTTTACTCAAAGCTCCTTTAGATTCTTAGATTCTTTGAATTTAGAGAAATAATTGGTACAATTACAACTCATGGAGAAGTAAAGCAAATCGCTGACCTAGGCAGTGACCAGTGTCTGGGTAGCTATTAATATCCGGCGTTGTGGGCCTGGTTAGTTAATACATATTTCTTAAGTGCTAGCGCTACTTTGAATTGGATTAGTTTGGTTATGTGAAAGATATTATCGGGTAATGTGTTGTAAATTTTGCATTAATATGTGAAATGCGGGTCGTTTGTATCTATATATAGTTTACGCTTTAGGGAGTAACGGGTTCGATGGGTATGCTTGACTGTGGTACTGGTGTACTTATTATCATGCATGGGTTGATTTTTTACTTGTGTTAAGTGAATATATGGATGCGTTTCAATGCAAACTGTATATGTTTACAGGTTGTAAAGGTCTGGTAAGTAGTTGTAGCTTATGTAGTAGAGGGGCAGTATGGGTGCGCGGGGCTGCTTGTAATAATAGGCGTATTATGCGTTTATGTATGTTAACTAGGGGTTGTATATATTTTTTTGTTTTATCTTGCGTGCCCC
>WBZZ01002900.1:30000-50000 GCA_019918135.1 Paulinella micropora
AGTTATCCAAGGAAAGCAACTGGACACAGATGTTGAAGGAAGTCAAGCTGCTTAAGCTTCTGGAGCACCCGAACGTCGTCCAGGTCGTCTGTGCTTTCTACGACAGAAAGCGCGCAAGCAACCTGGGCTACCTACAAATGCCCTTTTACGAGCGCACGCTGGCGGACTGCTGTGACGGGAAGCTGGCTGTGGATGAGCACCAGGCACAGGCGATGATGCGGGAGGTGCTGCGAGGAGTGGAGCACATCCACCGGCTTGGCGTTGTCCACTGTGATTTGAAGCCGGCCAACATCTTCTTGGCGCAGCAAGCGGACAGCTCTTGGCAGCCCAAAATCGGTGCTTTTTATGCTTTATTAAGTGATGGCGATGTACATGTCTTTCTGGTGATTTAGGCGACTTTGACGTCTCCATGGATACCGGCAAGCGGGCCACTTGTGCAGCGACGATCGCCATAACTACTGCCGGGCGCGGGTTTGCAGGCACCCTCAACTACGTGGCTCCCGAAGTCCTCCATGGCCAGCGCGCCTCTTTTGCCTCCGACATGTTCTCCTTTGGCTTGATTCTCTTCGACTTGCACTTTCCAGGCTCCAGAGCTGATCGGCCTTCCGCGCAGTTGCTGTTAGCCGGGCGTGCTTTTTCGCCCCCGTCGCACAGCAACCAACAACTACGGAAGCTGCTGGAGAGCCTGTTGCAAGTAGACCCCGCGAAACGGCCCTCCGCGACAAATGCACTGGCCCACCCTTTCTTCAACACCTCCTTGCTGCTTAAACAAGAAAAGCTCCACAAGGAAATGACGCAACTGCAAAAAGACCGGACGGCCGCGTTCGAGATGCAGCGCCAACTGGAAGCAAGTAGGATTGAGCTAGAACAGAAGCAGCAGGAGGAACAGACGAGGATACAGAGAAAACTGCAGCAGCTGGAGGAGCAAGAGAGCAAGCTACAGCAAGAAATAACCACGGAACGCAAACGGCTGGAGGAACAAGGAGCAAAGGTATTCAATCAACTGGCATCCTCCCTTGTCATGTGAGCAACTAGACTGCTTTTTGGGCTCTGCTGTTGCTGTTCCTTGTTGCCGTTCGTTGTTGTTGTTGTTATTGCTGTTGTGGTTATTGTTGTAACGGTTGTGTTTGCTTCTGTTGTTGTACCCATCTTGTGGCATCTAGGCAATGAAGCGACAGAGAGAGCGCCAGTCTGCTCTGCTTGAACAAGAGAAGGCCCTGACAGCACAGCGCGCCGAGCTGGTTGCACAAGAAAAAAGCAGGCAAAAGAAGGAGCAAGAGAACAAGCAGCAGCTCCAGTACTTGCAGCGGGAAGAAAGAAAAATGAAGGAGAAGCAAGAGGCGCTGGAACAAAAGAAGAAAGAGCTACTCAAGTGCCAGGTGCTGGCAGCACCCCCGATGTATTGGGCTTCGCGTTCGCTGCGTCTGGACCAGCCCTGTAGATTGGTGGACGCCAAGGAGCTGGAGGCCCAGGTGCAGGAGCTCATGAAAAACACCTGCATCTCGGGTTATATCGGGATCGATAGGAATTCCCAGGGGCTCAGACACAAAGGCTTCCGCGTGGTGCGAGTGCAGCGGGTAGAGAACCCCCAGCTCTAAAGCAAGTACCAGATCGAACGCGAGGCGGTCCGCGCCAACATGCCCAGGCCCCCTGCCAAAGTTACTCTGGTAGACAGCTACAACGGCGCGCTCTGGAAAAGGCTGCAGGTAGATTCCGGTGTCAACGAGGCCTTGCTATGGCACGGGACCAAGGCAGTTTGTGGGAGGTGATCGCTGAGCAAGGGCTGGACGAGCGACTAGCCGGCAACGGGCTCTTTGGTCACGGGATCTATTTCGCGGAAAACTCCTCTAAGAGCGACGAGTACATCGTGCCCGATCGGCAAGGCAATTGTTATATCTTTTTGGCGCGTGTGTGCTTGGGTGTGCCGTGCAGCACCCTGCAGAGCACCAATGGCATGAGGCGGCCCCCACCGCGCAGCCAGGACCCGCCCTTGCTGTACGACAGCGTGCGCGCAGAGGGTAAACACCACGCCAAGTTCCCGCAGCCCGGCGCATACCTGGAGCGCTACAGAGAGTTTATCGTGTTCGACCGCAAACTGACATACCCCGAGATACTCGTCACATTCCAACGAGTTTGAACATGTACGCACTCTTTGTCGTATGCAATCTACACAGAGAAACGAAATCACAACGAGAAGGATCAAGGCTGAATTCCTCCCTGACCGGAAATTTGAGCCGATGCCTGCGCTTCGAGAGGAGACGTAGATTTCTAGTGTGCGGCCTTTGCATGTAACTTACTAATACAGGATTCATGAATCGGAGGGTTAGATTGTCAACATAGACACTCAGCCGCCTGTGCTACTAAATATTATTCGTAGTAATTGTACTAATACAATTGGAAGGAGAAACTGTTACCGGAACAGTTATAATTACTTAGTCGTACCTTAACAGTGAAGTGACAGACAGTCTTATAATATGATTCAAGTAACGACAACCAGGGCAGGACAACCCTGTGCGCTTGCATAACTTGTTGATGTGGATGAATATTTGCCAACATACTAGTTTCCTATCTGACACATCACAGCAGTGTTCTCTCTGCGACATCTGAGGAGGTACGGAACATTTGTTAACAATCCATGGCTCAGCTGTGAGCTAGTGCTGGTGAAGACATATTAATATATATATATATATATACATATATATATATATATATATAATCCAGGTGGAACGTTGCCATCACTAGAAACGGGTATAACTATATCTTGACTAGACATAGCCTATCTATACATCACTATGTATAGGGATATAAGAAAAGGTCGCATATTTACTACTATATACATATCTGCGCCTACAGGAAGACGGTTCGCGGCCGTAGTGTGGCAAGTGGGACAATAATAGTAGCTACCCCGCCGCAGTGATAGCAGCAAGTATTCGCCACCGTAACAATATATATACTTTGAGTCGGTTGAAAACGATAATCATGTATCATGAACATACATTAAGACAAGTGACAGGTATTAATACCAGTTTTTTTTACGTAGGATAATATTATCGTTAGGGCGGACAATAGGAATTCGAAATGGCTTTCTGTTTCCTTTTCAAGTTTGTTGCTTAACTCTCAGACTGATAGTCTACTACATGACTTTCCCACCATACTGGTTTCCTCTCTTTTGCAGAGGCGGAAGATTAGGTTATCATATGTTTAAACCGTGCCATTAAACATATGGCTCAGAGTGCTTGGATTGAGTGACAGTGGATGTAGACCGGGCCCCGGCTTGCAATAAATCATATGAGGCTTTCTGATCTTAACCGACAAAAGTGGACAGGGCGCCGGTCCCAGCCTAAATTTTTCGGACTATTAATATAATCTAAATCCATTCAAGTACAGTGACTTTGAAAAAAGCTGCCGCTTCCCCCATATGTAGTTATTAATAGCTTCAAGCTGCTCAGTAATAAAGTTTGTGAAATCAGAGCGCTCTAAAAGTCACAAACGGTAGGCTAACTTTAAACTTGAAATAGATGTATTCTTACGATTTTTAAAAATATCATTATTAATAAAATTACACATACTATGATCTCAGTCAAGCTGAGAAGTCCCCACTATAAAAAACAGTAATAACTTAACGGTCACTACTTGACCCGCCGCATATCTTTGTGGTCAAAGACAACACGTTCAGAATCTCTGATTGAGGAAGGTTTTCAACTTTAAGTTTGAAAAACTACTATGAGCGATGTTATTAATATAATAGTCAATTAAAGTCAACTTCTAACTGTTTTGTCGGTTCTGTTATAAAAAATATATTATTGATGACTATCCTTTTACTAAACCAAATAATAACAACTTCGCCAATAACCCAATCTTCTTGAGCTTATACAAGCAAGGATCAAAGATGGTGGGAAAATGTGGGAGACTAGCGAAGCCAAAACAACCAAGGCAAACAGCAACCAGTTCCCGTTGTCCGGCCTAACGATAATATCATCCGGGCTAAAAAGGGTAAGGGTCCTTTTTAGTAATACTATCGCTGCCTGTCTACAATGGGATTACTGTTGGGAAGAGCTTCGTAATATGTCCGGCTTAATACCCGGTATTATTAAAGTAGCCCATATTTACCTATCTGCGCCTACAATCCTCCCTCCCCAGTTTATCCGATAACCCCCATGGAATAGGAGTAGAGAGGTAGATATGGGCGGAAGGAATATGTTGGCTATCGAGAATTGGCCTCGAAATGGAAGTATTCTTTTCCTTCTAGGAATCAGATAGGCGATTGAAGGAAAGAAGTGTAACTGTAGGCGTTACTCCGAAAGATTTGGATTTCGGAAAGATAAGCGAAATTCGAATTTGATTTTTTGGTTTAATTCTCAAATTTGAACTTTGAATTTCGCTCTACACTTCCCCCCCCCCCCCCCCCCCTTGATGACCCTTGTCATACAAATGTGAGGAGTAACTTCGTGTGTTCTGGCTCTTCCCGAATAGGCCGGGCTTGGGGTCTGAAGTAAAGTCGCATCTTTGCTGACTCAACCTCACTTCGTACCCTTATCAACACTCCTTTGGATTCCCGCTGGGTGGGACGGAGGTCAGACATGGTCAGGTTGTGATAAGGCCTTCATCCCAGCTGCCCTAATTGGAAAGGTTGGGATGAATGTCTTTCCCAAGTGAACGCCAGGACGGAGATGCATTTGGTCCAACAGTAGAACCTCTGGCGGGTATACTGCTGGTGCAAGCTCTCACAGCGCGCCTCGGACTTGACCGTGTGGCAACATCTTCACCCCATCTGCCCTAATTGGAAAGGTTGGGATGAATGTGTTCTCCAAGTGAACTCCGCAAATCGGTCGGGTTCTCTGGCTGGGAGACCATAAGACTGGAATGGGTCGTACGTTAGATACTTCACCCAATCTGACCCACGGACGGGAAGAACAGGTGAGATATCTTCAGTATGCTTCCCGAATCCCTGTTATAGGACAGAGGTGTCGGAGCGCGATCCCCAGATCTATGAGCAGATTCATTAGCGCTTAGGTGGATAATGAACTTGCTCGTAGATCGTCCATTTGTTGGAATGAACGGGCGCTTTGCCAGTCTAGATGTTTGTTTCATTTTTGGTGTCCTTGGTAGACTTTTTTTGTATAGATATATACAATTGAATCGAGCCAGCTGAAAATTATTGTCAGAAGTGTCTATGGAGATATATACAACCCCTTTTGGAGGGTCTCAAAACTCGTCATTCTCGTCCGCTTCCACATATCGGGTGAAATTGTCCTCAGTGCTGGACTGGGAGGGAGAGCGGCCGCGAGGACGTTCCTCGATTTGGTCGAGGGGAGGATCGTCACGCTCGTGATCGAGTTGTATCCGAATCATCTTCCGTTCGTCGTCGGAGAGCTCGAACGGTCGGATAGATAATTGCGGTGGTTTATACTCAGGGTATAGTTGTCGTATAATGGCCCCGAGTTTATATTCGTACACTTGTTCCCATCGGGGGTAACAATGTCGAGAGTGATATCGATATATATAATCCAACGGCGTTGCTGCCTGGTGCCATTGGAACTCCACGTCTTGTACCGCGCCATCCCATTCTGGACGGGCGTGGTGACGGAAGTGTCGGGCCCATCTCTCCGCCCAATGGTTGGAGGCGTCGAGGGTCGGTAGGTCTTGGATCGCCATCACTGGGCACGACATTAGGTAGGTACCCATGGCCGTTCCGGAACAAACTATAGCGAACGGCTATGAGCCGTGTCGCCATGTGTTCTTGGCGAAAACGGAGGTAATGTCTTTGCCGCAGCCGTGCCGCTCCCTGGAATCGGGCGGGAGTCATAGGGGGCCGGAGACGATAGTAACTCCGCCCAGGTAGGAGGGCGAAGGTTAGGTATGTATATGGGGATATATCTTGATAAGGTGAGGAGAGACGGTTATGTTGCACTCTCCTCGTGGGGTAGGCCAAGCCTCCAGGAATCGGCGCAACTCGTCCCCGACCATTATCAGGCGAGGTGGCCCTTTCTTAGGTGATAGGCCCGGTATGCTTTTACTTCCTCCGGAAGGTGTACACCCGCTTCCTCCAGGAGGTAGTAGTAGCAATTGATGTCCATTTGTGGCCATCGGAGCCTTCGGAGCTCATAGGGTTCCAAGAGATGTTTGGGCTGCGCGTTTATGCCATAGAATCGGAGCACACACGCCCTTTGTTGGTCGGACAAGCTAGTCCAGCCCATTATGGAACGAGTTAACGCCCACTCCGCCTCGGTTAGCGTTGTAGGGTCGTTCGGGATAGGGACGTATGATTCCACGTGTGGGAGTGGATTTTCGTGAGCGCGCCAGGTTGGCGGTCCTGGGGGAACATGCGCTGGGTTCGTGAACGGGAATTCCCTTTCCCGCCTCTTGTAGGTGAGCTTGTGTTCCGGACAGAGGTGCGGTCCGTTACGCTCTGGTGACGTGTAAATGTCAGAGGGTAAGGTCCATCTGCGGTTGCAGGCGTTCGATCCATTGACCGCCACCGAGTTCAGCCCGCAACAGGTCACCATGAGGAGGTTTGCGTCCGTGTCCATGTAGGAACAGCTCGGGTTGTTGGACCAGACACCTCTCTCATCCATCAGTGGTGGGGGCGGTGTGGGCACTCTCCCTTCAAGTATTCCCTTGGCTGGACTCCTCAAATAGGTGAGGGTCCGGGACCCAGTTGACCTGGTTGCCGACCAGCATGTGCCGGTATGGTTCCTTCGTAGGTTGGAAGGGATTGGATCGCAGATTGGTTGTGTGCCTTAGCGCAGGGCATTCGAGCCGCAGGCGGCGCTCCGCGTCCGTGATATCCGGGTATGGAGGGTATATGCGGTGTATTCGGCGCGATGCGGGGTCAAATGCGTATCGAACGGGCCTAGAGAGCTCTTCGCGTTCAACCGCTATTTGATGAAGGTGCGGATCCACCCCCCGTAGCATATTGTGCTTCGAAATTCGATAGGGCATCATCAATCGGTTGATGTTATCGTAGTTGACCCTATGGGGCGGGCTGGAAGGAGGAGCTCTGGGTTTCCCTTCCTTGGTTTCCCATCGAACGAGTCGGTAAGTGTTCGACCATACCCATTTGCCCCCGTGACAATATACAGGTCGGTCGATCGGGCCGTATACGTACGGGAGGTCGTCAGTTTTGTGGAAGTATGCCACAAACTCCTCGTTTCTGCCCCAATGTCGGGGTTCTTCGGGCGGTGGACAGCGGTGGTGCTGATATTCCCAATCGGTTACCGCAGGAACGGGTTTTGACTCCTCAACCGGGTTCAACCCGTCGCTGTATTTGTCAGGTACGGTTTTGTCTTGGCTGCCGAATCGTCGCCAATAGTGGCGGCGGGCCTTTATGCGTCGCTTTGCTCGGTTGCGCGCCAACACATCAGGATCACTATCTTCCCCCGTTTCGTATGCGGTGTCCGATTGGTCGAACTCGTCCGGCATACGGCATGGTTCGTCGTCTTCCTCTGGTAGGGCGGTTATACCCTCCGGGTCGACATCCTCGTCCGTTGGTGGAGAGGGAGGTGTGTTCGCAGTACTAGCCAGTGCTGCTACTTCCTTCAAACTCATGCGGGCATACTGGGCCTCGGTAGGCGAAAGATTGCGTGTGTTGCTGGGTGGGCTATTGGACGCGCTTGTGCTCGGGCGGGCTTGGGTAAGGCCCTCCGGAAAGTCTCCGGCCCCCTCATCTTCCGAGTGAGTTGCTTTGTGTCGTTTGCGTGGTGGGTTGGTGAACCTGGGGCTCTCCGACATAGGCAATTGGGACCCAGGCGGTTGTTTGGCCTCCGGCGGCACCCCTGCTATCGGCTGGCCTTCCTGCCGTTGTTCCGATGCTTTCCCCCTATCGACCGCGATGGCTTGCATGAGCAAATGGACCACCACGATAACGCACACTGACGCCACGCACGCTAATAGGAACGCTAGATATAGCTCCAGGGCTTTTCCATGCCTACAGGAGACATACTTATAAGTTATTTTAGGAATTGTTGAGCCAAGATTTTGAGTAAAGTAAGTGTGTTTGTCGTGTGGATTTGGATGTTTGTCGTCTTTGCACACTTGCTTACTTATGTACTTGTCAACAGGGGGATTTGGGCGCAACATGAGCCCTTGGGTCCCTTCGCCTGTCCGTACTTGTTGCCTCGGGATTATATAGGAATCGGGCTGTTTCGGAATAGGGACACTTAAGTGCATGAATGGAGTATATATGCTTATGGCTCGTGGTATGTTTCAACCTTCCACCCAAACAACAGGATTGAGGGGGCTTGACATAAATGACATGACATTCTGTGGGGAATAATCTATCACACCCTACACATGTCAGAGCCGCGAGAGGCGGAATGACAACTCGAGAGGAGGCGAGTGTGATGTGCAATGGCTAGGTTGAGCTAGCCTGAAATTGTTCCAACCCATGGCGGCAACACCAACTACCGACCCGCCAAGATACCTTCAGGGCCGTCGCACCCCACGGCAGGCGGGGCAGGGTCATTTTTCCCGTTTGTCATATCAAGTTAGGTCCTATCCCTTCTCTCCCGTAGAAGAGCAGACCTAGGTAGTATTTTAGATAAGATAGAGATATCGGCGGGTGTGTCCCTAGTGTAGGAGTGGCTAGGTTTCCGCGTGGTGCGGTTGTGCCCGGTACCTCTATACTACCCGAATTCGTATGCATTTCATCGATCATCACCTCGACTACTTTCGACCCTGTTTAGATTTAGCCGCTTGGCCAAGCCTACCAGGTTTGTATTTACCCGGTGCTGGTGCCCCTATGAGTTCGGTGGAGATGCCTTCCGCGGCTATCTCGTCCCATACCCTGATTGGGATTCGGCCGTGTTGGAGGTCGAACGGGTAATCTATCACCATGCGTGGCCACCCCTGTATATGCCAGAGTTTGTATCCAGGCGATTTATCGGTATGCCCTTCCAGAACGTTTCGACGTTCTTCCCGTCTCTATATACTGGATAGAATATTCGGGACTCAGGATCGTCAAGGTCTTGGTGTGACCGATAAAACTGGAGGATGGGCGGTTCGGCCTTGGTTACTTTGTGTACCCGTGTGGCGCGTACCTTCGGTTCCCATTCCCGGACTTTCATTAGGAAGAAGTCGTTTAGGCAATCGTCGCCTACGTGGGCCTCCGGTGGGCGAAGTAGGTATATTTTCCCCACGTGCCAATGGATGGTCTTAGCGTCCTCGCCTTTCTTGAGCTTGGACTCGCTCGGCGGGCGCTGAGGAACAACAGCTGCCTTTTCCTCCTGTTCGGTCTGCGGATGTATGTCCGGCCGCGGAGCTATAACTGCGGAGAGGATCCGTCGTCTTGGTCGACGTCCATTTCCTCCTGGCTGGGTGCCGTAGCCGCGTTATTCTCCGCAGCCGTCCTATCACGGCGCTTGGGCGGGGCACGCAAGCTTACGTTCAGCTTTTGGATAGCATCCGCTATGGTCTCGTTTCGGTCGAGCATGGGGTTTAAGTGGATTAAGCGTCGGACATGAACCACCAGTGTCTTGCCTTTACCCTGGATGCGGTAGGTCAGAGCACCTACTTGTTCCAGGACGGTGTAGGGTCCCTGCCACATTGGGAAGAGCTTAACACTGACCAAGTTGGGGACCTGCGGGACGTATAGGAATACGAGATCCCCCGCATGGTACTCTCCCGATTCGTACTTGACCTTGGAAGGTGCGTTCTGGTTTCTGTGGTTGGCTTCTTCGGCTTCTCTGGCGTTTGCCACGTAATGGCGTGTTTCAGCCATCACGCGTAGGCGACAAGCAAAGAGCTCTTCGTGTTCTAGGAATCCGCCTTCCGGGCGGTGCGGGAGCACCATGTCTTCCGGAATACGTAGGTGGCGGCCGTACATGAGCAAGTTTGGGGAGGCGCCGGTGGTTTTGCCACCCAACGCCTTCGGCCCTGTGTTGTTCATGGAGAACACGAAGGACGGAAGTGCCCTGTGCCAGATGTGTTGGTTATCCCGGCAATATTGTTGGAGAGCGGCCTTGAGCGGCCTATGGACCCTCTCTATCATGTCGTTACTCTCTGGCGAGTAAGCAGTGACATATTTCCACTTGAATCCCCACGCCGTAGACAGCTGTGCCGAGAGTTCATTGGTGAACTCCGAGCCTCTATCACGGTATACGTTTTTGGGTACTCCCGTGTACCGAAACACGTGATCTATCAACGCTTCGCACGTCGATGTTGCGTCCTGCTCCTTGACCGGGACCGCGAACACGTAGTTCGAATATCGGTCTATGGAGGTCAGGATGTACCGGTAGTTATGCTGTTCTGAGCGTGGAAGTGGGCCCACGAAATCTATGTGTAGGGTCTCAAACAGGTCGTCTGTAAGCTTGTATTCGCCATACAGGCCCGTGTGAGAATTCGGGTGCGGGGATTTGGTTTGCTTGCAATGCTCGCATGTTGCCACTGTTTCACCAATGGCCTGCTGCATGCCGTGCCACCAGAATTTGCGGGAAATAAACCATGACATTTTGTCTCTTCCTAGGTGAGAGTTCAGGGCGGACGTAGCGGTCAAGATTGCCTTGCAAAGCTGTGGAGGGACCCACAGTGTCCATTTGGACGGTGTCTTTTCCCACTTGCCCCCTTTCCCTTTATACCATAGGAGGTCGTCATGCCAAGCCATGGTCTTCTTATGAAGGTGGATTTCCCTTGTCTCGGGATGCTTTTGGGCATCCATGGCGTGAGAGATGAAGGGGCCCCATTCCTTCGAATTCCTGGCTAATTGGCCAAATACCGCAGGGCTGGCCAGGGTCATGTCCATGTCATCCAGCTCTAGGGCAGTAGCGACTAGACTGATATGCGCCCGGGTGTGTTGGGTTTGGTTTGCGGCTGCAATGGTAGCAGATCGTGATGGGTGAACATGTTTCGGCACCCAGAACGATTGGTCCTTATTGGCAAAGAACGCGTTCGTGGAGTGTTCATGTTCGTGGGTTTGTCCTTCCCGAATGTCACCCTCACTGAGGATATCCGCCTGCGTGTCGATCTCCTCGAGGAGATCCCGCCAGTCCTCCGCGTCGTGCTGGGCGCAACAAACGCGACGGATGGACTCAAGGCTTTCTAGCAACTGCTCCCGGGTGTCCGGTGTGTATTCCGGTCTCCAGCTATGGGTGCTGGTGGCAAGGTATGCCATCCCTGTAGGCAGTGTGTCCCGAAACCCCGGCGTGTGTTCGGTGGACAACCAGTCATCGTTGCCGGTCCACCCGACTAGGCATACCGTTGGTGTATACATGGCAAACCGATCCAGTCCGTCCCCGATGGAGCCCTTGACTCTCGCATTTGGGAAAGGCTGTCCGGTACCGTGTTTTCCTTACCCTTGATGTACTCGATGGTGAAATCATACAGGGCTAGTTCCGACTGCCATCGTGCTAGTCGGCCCGTATGTTCCTTGTCCATGAGCCATCTCAAATTGGCATGGTCGGTTTGAACCAGTATGTTCGGTGCGCCCCACAAGTACTCTCTGAGCCTGCTGAACGCCCACACGATGGCCAGCGCTTCGCGCTGTCGTGTGCAGTAGTTCACCTGTTCAGGGGTCAGCTTTTTGCTGACGAACATGATAGGCCGGAGTTGCTGGTGTGTTGCGTCATATTGCTGTAGCACTGCCCCGACTGCATATTTGGACGCGTCAGTGGCTAGTACAAAGCGCTTTTCAAAGTCAGGTAGGATTAGGACCGACCCGCCCTCTGTAAGAGGATCTCGTGTCAAAGCTTCTTTCAACTTGTTATATGTCTCTTCGGCCTTTGGTGGCCATTCGCCATACGGGTCGCCTTTGAGGCAGAAGTCCCGTAGCGGTTTGACAAAGTCTTGGAAGTTGGGAATAAACTCGGAGTAGACTTGGGCCATACACAGGAAGGAGTGTAGCGCAGTGCGTGTGTTAGGGCGTGGGAGGGAACGAATGGCGTCCCGCTTCTCCGGCTTCAGCACTATTTCGCCTCCTTGTACGCTGTACCCTAGATAGTCGATGTGATCGTTGGCGAACGAGCACTTCTCTAGGTTCAACTTCGCCGAAGGCCTCCAGGCGACGTAACACATCTGACACATGGGCCAGGTGTTCCGCCTCCGTATCGGAGTGGATCACGATATCGTCAATATAGCAGAAGCTATACTGGTTCGTGTGCCCATAGGTCTCTATGAATTGTTCGTCCCCATATTTCGGGTCCGATAGAGCCCGGTTCATACAGTCCTGGAATATCGCCGGAGCTGTCTTCAGTCCCATCGGGAGACAATCTCCCTCCGACAGCGAAGGCAGTTAACGGGCGGCTTTCCGCGTCGAGCGGTATATTCCAGAAGCCGTTCTTGAGATCAAGTTTGGTAAAGAATTTGGCCTGACGAAGCCTGTTAAGACCATCGCGCATTCGAGGGATAGGGGCCTCGACGCTCTTAATGATCTTGTTGAGCCTCGTATAGTTGATGCACAAGCGCTGTTTGCCATCCGGCTTCGGGGCAAGTCTGACCGGCGATCGGAATTCCGACCATGACGGCTCGATCAGTTGTTTGGCAAGGATGTCCTGCACCATTTCCTCGCAGATCTGTTCCTCTTTGTAACTGAGGCGTGATCCTTTGAGGCGGGGCATGGTTTGTCCGACTTGTCGTTCTATCCTAGCGGCAGCATGGGTTACACCGCCGGCGACAAGTGGGCCGAACAGCTTCTTGTTTTTCAGGAATTGAGCTTTTAGATCCCGGACAAAGTCTGGCGAACCGCGTTGTCGCGCCATGACCTCGTCAATGATCTCCTCTACGGGCTTTTGGTCCCGTGGGTCATCCGGGTACTCAAGTATGGAGTCCGGGTCTTCAATCTCGTCCTTCGCGTCCCTGCCCGGGTATCGCGTGGAGGATTGGGTGTCCCATGAGGCAAACTCCTGCAGGTCGGCTATCATTTCGGCGTATTGTTTCGCTGCGGACTTATGATAGAAGCCTGGGAAGATTTGGAACGCCGTTTCCCGTAAGTCATCGACCTTGCGAGTCATGAGCTTGGTACGGTAGGCTAACCCGTCCTGAACAGACCCCAAACGAAAGGCGATAAGGGGCTTGGACTGTCGGCTGGGTATCGGAATAGGATCGTCGACTACCCGATCCAAAACATCTCTCCACCACATGACGGTGGGATGGATTGGAAGGATGATCGTGATTTCTTCGCCCCGATCTAGGCGGTCAGCTAGGATTTTGGGTACCGCCGTTAAGCTGTCCGGCTGTATCGAGTCGGCGCCTTTGTACCATTGCTTCAGCTTTAGCAAGACGTCGTCGTCCTCCGTAAGCCGTTTGGAAGCATGAAAGACAAGGCTTGTCTTGACCCGTACAAATTGGTGTACCCCCTTGTTCAGTTGACCCGGCTGGTCAAAGCCATGCCATGATTCTTCCTGACGCTTAAGGAGCAGGATCTGTTAGTCCCTCTTGGTCGCGAGCTTCTCAAAGTCCTCCCATGGGTCGGGCGGCTTGTTCTCCGACTCTGGGATGTATACATTGGTGTATACCCAGGCCGTGCCCTTTGGGGTTGGGCGAGCTTGCTCCGTGAGGTGACCATCATAAGGCAGAGGAGGGGCTGGTGGTATCAGGGTAACCTGCGCCCTTCCGCCATAGAAGTGCTTTCGTGGGAGGTCCGTTTCCGGGTTAAGGATCGGAAATTCAGACTCCTGGCGTCCACGACCGTACTTGATTATGTCGTGTCCCAGCATGAGCTGTGCATCCATCATCTTTGGGTCGGGTTTGCCTAAAACAATAGTGCCTGGGAAGTCTGGGACGACTAGGACGTGTATGGTGTAAGACATCCCGGATGGGAATTCGATCGTCAATGGAACGCGACCTATGATTTCGCTCCGTTGGTCGTTGGCACCCCGGATGTAACCGAGTGTACCTGTCTTACCAAAATTGAACAGGCGTCCATATTTGTCGATGAATCGACTGCCTGCGAGCGTGATTTGAGCCATGCTATCATTTCCGGTATCTAGATAGCCGTCGAGTTCTTTCCAGTATAGTCTGGTATAACTCATATCACGTGCCTCCGCTTGTGGGAGGTCTACTGGTGTAGCTCGGGTTACCAAGGCCTGCAACTCCATCTCAACAAACTGTCGCGCTTGTGTTCGCGCCGCTGCGCTGAGTTGGTCAGAGTTGTGCAGTGGATTGAGCCCCAGTTGACGTGGGACAGACGGGGCAATGGTTTTGTTCCCATGTGAGGTGGGTAAGACCATGGTGGTCGTCGTTCGAAAAGGTGAAGGAGAGTACCCGACCGGCAATGATTGGATAGCCTTGTCGTCTGGGCGTGGTATGCGTGGGTGATTTATATCGGACCCGATGACTGTGCCTCTGGTCAATCTGGCACGCCGGCTCAATAGGGAAGGCCTTATGTGAGTATTATGAATGTATGATTTCGCCCCTGCATACGTTTTATTTACCTTGTTCACAAAAGGAGCGGGTTTTGCTACCTGCTGGACACTGTTAGGTCTCGCGCGTCTTACGCGAGGGTCCGAGGGCGTATTGGGTGCCCTCCCATCACATGTACTTGATGTGATCGTGTCAGGATCCACGGCAGGCGTCGCCTTTGCGACGGTGTCTTTGGGTAAGGGATTGAGTAAACCGACCTCTATCTTGAGATCAGCGACCGCGGCCGGCTCGTTCGGCACACGCTCCCGACGGTTGTCATCGCTACCCATCTTTATATCCTTATCCCTCGTCTCAACGCTATCTACTATCGGTGAGGTCGTAGCCTCTATTGGTTTATACAACGTGTCCTTCGGCAGTTGGGCCGGGACCGGAAGAAGAGGAGTCGGAGCCACTGGGTATGGCTGTTCGACGGCTGTCCCCGTGTTGGGCGCCTTTGGCTGTTGGTCGCCACGGGTCACCATTGTCTCGCTCGGTTGCAAGGAGGGCGCTCCCGAGGGCAAGGTGCCTCGTGATGCTGACACAGACGTCACCGCTGTGGTGGTGGAAGACTATCGGGTCTTGTTCTTTCTCTTCCCCGTCTTTGCCTTTTTGGCGCCTGCATTAAGCATAGGGGCAGCTCAGGTCGGTGGGGGTGTGTATGTATATATGTTTTACCGATTAGGTGTTCCTTCCCTGGCATATAGCATGCCACCTCATCGTACTTTTTACCCTGGGCTTGGTACTGGGCCACTCGATTCTTGGCCTCGGCGGAGTACTGGGCAAGCCAGGACGGGTCTTGCCCCGGAAACAAGAAGAACGTCGTTCCGTCTTGTCTGACGTCGGGAATACGGAGGCCCATAGTGGGATTGTCCTTAGGATTGGGTACCCAATTGCAGTCCTTCTTGACCTTGGACCGGCCAACATACCAACGGTGAATGTACCACTTCAGTGGCTCCACCCGTTCTTGACCCTGGCGTGGGTGTTGGTATTGGCACGAGTTCGACCATTGGCATGGTGTGACCCATAATCTCGAATCGTCAAGAGCATTGAAGGCAACGGAGTGCATCATATAATCACAACACTCCGCACTCGGGTTGGTATGGTACGGCCCCATGAAGGTCTCATTGAACAGACCAAACGGGTTATTGTACGGACCCGGCATAGGCGGAAGATGCGATAAAGGTTTTACCACACCCTGACCGTATCCGTCACCGTCACCATATTTTCGCTTGCACTTCTTGCCGTCCGATGAGCCTCCGCTCCTTGGTGGCGGGTATGTTGGTGGTGGCGACATCGGAGGTGGTGGGGACGCGAAGCCCGATGTTGGTGGGTAGTATGGGTAAGGCATCGGTAATGGAGGAGGCAGGTATGGGTGTGCCGCTCCACTGGCCTGAGTGTTGGGACTGGATGCCCCCGCGTATGGGTTGGACTGTCGGGTGCTGGGGGTGCCCGAGTTTGTCGCTCCCCCAAATGGAAGGGTAGGTGGAGGCAGAACATACGGTGAGCTAGAGGAGCTCGAGGAGTTATAGGGACTCCTTGGAGAACTTGACCACGATTGACGACGTTGTGACCAGTTGTCGCCGGTGACAAAGGTCCACATGTCAAAGGTCTGCCCCGATTTGACCTGGTGGTCTTCGAGAGTGCTGCAGGTAGTTATCATGGCTCGGAGTAACACATCAGCTCGCTTTTCCCTCTCTACCTTGTCGGATGAAAAGATGGAGGAGACGAAGCTGGCGTTTGTCCATGTGGCAACCTCGCACATACGGTCAGTTCGGAACCGTGTGATCTTAAAGTTGGTATTGTCCAAGTCCTGTGCTCGGGTAAGGATATTTCGGACAAAAGTCTCACCATGCATTCGCCCTTGTTGTGGTTCAGCCTTAGCAATTCCGGATAGGACTGCCATTAGGAGTGAAGCGAAGTCGGACTTCACTAAGTTGGTGAGGAGCTTCTGAGGAAGGTCGATTATGGAAGTATAGGCCACATCGTCCTCCCACATTCTCCTCGCCGCATCCTGAACCAGGTCGACCGTGATGTGGGGCTGTGTAACATACCCCCAGTCTGCGGCTAGCACAAACCGTCGGAGCATGTAATTGGGTAAGTCCGAGGGGATAATCTTGTTCAAGGCGACCATGTCTTCACCGTAAGCCTGCCAGTTATGCCAGTCTGTAGTGAGTAGCGTTTGGGACGGCCACGCACCAACAAGGCTGTTCAGCAATTGCTTTACGTCTGCACACGTGAGCGCATGACTTGCCACAATACGATCTAGGGCTGCATAAGCCATTAGGAGCTTAAGGCCTTCACGATATGTGAGTCTCGCCGATTGGGTGTGTACAGCAAAGTCAAAGTTCACCTGGTCTCTGACTGCACTGCGTGCCGCGTCGACCCGCTTATGACTGGCGTCTTTGGGTTCGGGCTTTGGCGACTGGCGACGCTCTAGGTGTGAGTCTCTGTCTAGGTCTATCTCCTTCGTCACACCACGCGCTCTCGTTACCATTCGGAAGGTAATGATAGAGCTACCATCCGGTATCGGGTTCCTCCTTCACCTGATCCACTAATGACGTGTACGGCAACTTGTATCCGCAGGCAGTCAGAGATGGCTTGCAAGATGAGGTCCACCACCGTTAGGTAGTTGATGATGTAGAGGACCGCAGCCGGGTTTGGTACGATTGGGACTCGAGCGGAGTCTGAGCCGTCAAGGAGTACACCGTAGCAGTTGGGAACCTTCAGCAATGTCGCAAATTCCGACATTTTGCCGAAAGGGTCTGTTGCGGTTTCCACTGCTTCAAAGAAGTGTACAAGCTCATTGTATACGTTTGATGTATGTGGGATGATTGCATCCCTCCAGTGCTTTTGTTCCAGCAAGGCTCGGTCCCACACGGCAGTGACGTTGTCAAGGCCCTTGAGGGTGACTGTGGCCCTAGTCTTGAGGTTAGCCTGGAGACGGCTTATGTAGGTGGCCTCGGGCCAATAGAAAGTGTCGGCTTGGTTAGCATCGAGTGCATTGACAGAGACAGTAAGAGCTGGGTTCTCACTGGTGTACTTGCTGCTATGGAGGGTTAGTCTCAGACGTGGGATGAGAGAGTGGTATGTTGGCCAAGCCTCATCGAGGAGTCGGTCTCGGGCCATACATATCTCCTCCCACAGCGTGAGAAGGTCCTGGATGGATCGGTTATCTATGAACTGATGACCCGTGGCCGTCAAACCCACCACCTTGTCTTTACCTTCTACCGACAAGGTTGCTCTTGCCCAGTGAGTGTTGTCCCCATACATATTATTAGGAATATGTGGGGCTGCATCAGGGAAGGCATATTGTTGGTTGAGCGCTGCAGGGGAGATAGGCCACCCTGGCGTTCCCGTCATGTCCAGATTAGCCGTGGGAACTGGGACGCATGGAAGTGGCGTTCGGGCCACAAGCATAGCGTTGTTACCATCCCTCCATGGGGATTGGGGTTGAGGGGTGTTCTTGCTATCACGAATGGGCACTGGTGTCTGGAATAGGCCAGCACCAGCGTTCGTATTGCTAGCAGTCCCCGCGCTGCCCAAGGCTTCTAGTCCGGCATCCTGGTCTGGAGAATCCCACTGACTCATTTTTGGTAATGCATGCACCACAGTGGGTTCGTTGATTTGGAGACGTTTCTTTTTGGGGATACGTCTTGCACGAACAGGTGGTGAGGTGTCAGTATGGGGGACAAGGCACCTTTGGGCGGCCGTCTTGTCGAGGTTTTCAGCAATTTGTTTTTGGTCAAGACGTTTGCTGTTGGTCGTCTTGCAGTAAGCAGCGTGTGGCTTGGTCGGTTGGTGTTCGGTTCGTTCGTTGTCTGTATAGAGTGTGTGTCGTCTGTGTGCAAGGGTAGGTATGCGTGTAAGTAGGTGCGAGATTACTCACCCCCCCTTTGTAGGGGAAGCTCACGCCTTGCTAACACCTGCCAGTTGCAGAGAAATTGAGGCACCCTAGAAATACAGACACGACTCCGTTGCTGAGGGTTTGTTTGGTAACGATACTTCTGAAATTGTCAGAAGGTACGGCCCCTTTTCCCAAATAGGTTGAGGAAAAGGACAGAAGAGCCGGCTGCTCGAACCGTGTTTTCGTTCGGAACCCTCTGTTGGGTATCCAGTCCCTTTTGGAGGACTCCAAAATTATTTATTCCCTTTCCAGCTGAGGTAGTTCCGTGTGTGTATGTGTGTATGTGTGTGAACGAAACCGACCGAGTGCAACGGTGTTGACTCCTTGGAGGACCACAGTAGAGGTACTGCTTGTGAATCCTTGTTCTGACCCTTGGAGACCTATTTGTTATAGGTGGGTGAGAATGGAGTGGGATGTGTAGGTAGGAGGGTGATTTGTTGCTTGTGATTTCGACAAATTTGGAATGTCAAAATTTACAACAAAACCCAAAGTGGTGTAGGACTCTTTTGTGAGCCACCACTCTTGTATTGCTCTAGAATCCTTCTTCTGACCTTAGGACACCTTTTGAGTACAGGTGGGTGAGATGGAAGTAGAGTGTGTAAGTAGGAGAGTGATTTTTCGTCTGAAAATTTCGGCAAAATTGGAATTGGCGAAAATTGACAACTGAATCGTCCTTGTGACGTCACCTTTGCTCCTTATTGCTTGGCCTATATTGCCACTGACTAGCCTCCCTACCCCCTGCAAATTTGCTGCAATAGGAGGGTTGAGCACGAGCTAGTTTGCACAAACAGACTTTGTTGCACAGCACTCGTTTTCTGTTTTTCTGTCTGTTTTTGTTTGCTCTTGATTCGTTTGCACCCTATGGATGCTTGGAAGTGAGCAATGAATGACAGAACGAGTGTGTGTTGCCGATAGGAGACACAATTGGGTGTCTGTAAAGTCTGAAATAGGATGGTAGATAGAGAGCAAGACGTGGTTTGTAGGTGTGTGTACAGGGTTCGTTACTGTTAGTATACGTTTGACCCCTTATCACCCAACCAACTACACTCTACCCTTCGCTCCTATCTCTCTTTGGTGTCCTCACACTGTGTTTACAAATGGATGTAATGTGTGTGTGGAGGAGATAGTGGATGGGTATGTATAGGTGTCAACAGAGATTAAGACTTGTTTGTTCGTTTGCCACACGTTCTAGCCTTAGGAATGGCAGAAAATGAGCAATATAGGTACAGAACCGACACGTCTACCCCTCTCTGCCTCTCTGTCTCGTTTCTTGTGCAATGAATCCTCTTTCCTTGCTTATTCTTGCCCAGAAAATGGTGCGGCGAGCTGTCAAAATTTAGCGTAAAAGAAAAACAGGCATGGGACTCCACAATTGTCGGTTCTGTTATAAAAGAATATATTTATTGATGCCTATCCTTTTACTAAACCAAATAATAACAACTTCGCCAATAACCCAATCTTCTTGAGCTTAAACAAGCAAGGATCAAAGATGGTGGGAAAATGTGGGAGACTAGCGAAGCCAAAACAACCAAGGCAAACAGCAACCAGTTCCCGTTGTCCGGCCTAACGATAATATCATCCGGGCTAAAAAGGGTAAGGGTCCTTTTTAGTAATACTATCGCTGCCTGTCTACAATGGGATTACTGTTGGGAAGAGCTTCGTAATATGTCCGGCTTAATACCAGGTATTATTAAAGTAGCACATATTTACCTATCTGTGACTACAACTGAAAGCTAGAGTGGGACTATCATAAGTTAATAGTTCA
>WBZZ01002900.1:62500-87500 GCA_019918135.1 Paulinella micropora
TTGGCATTCTTATAGTCAATCGTGATTGCTTTTGGTTTTCGCGGTGTTGTCATATTGTTATATATTGTTATATATTGTTGTGCTTAATACATAATTAAGGGTCTTCAATAATATATTCTTTTAAGTGTGTTGTTTATTGTGCTTGGTTAAACGAGGGTTAGTGTATGAATTGATAATGATAAGCATTTCTTTAGTAGTCAATTTCGGCTTCGGCATATTGTTATATGATAAATGAAACTGATTTTAAAAGAATGAAGTAAGTAAGCGGGGAGTAAGTGAGAAGTAAAACTGAAGTAAGCGAGAAGTAAGTAAAACTTAAGTTATCTTTGATTTATAAACCATATCACTTACTAAAGCATTACTTATTTTCTGCCTACTTAGTGAAGAAATAACTTTTTGCTTATGGCTAGTTGTTTGTTGTTCTTTGTCGTGTCCGCTGGATATTGTTGAGAACAACTTTCTGTCGGCCCGCAGGTATTTTTTCTGTTGTTTAGCGAGTTTTCCTTTTGGCATGTCTGTATATGAGTGGCTTTATTTAATGGAGTTGTTCGATCGGTAGTTGTTCAACGATGTCGTTCATTCTTATTTTTCTTTTATAGTTTCAAGTCAAAAATAGTTTCGTTCAAAAGGGGCAAAAAATGGGTCTATTTTTTATCAATGAATGAAGTAAGCGAGAAGTTAAGCAGAAAATAAGCGGGGAAACGCTGGGTAAATATATATCTTTTGGCCTGACCCTTGGTCCCCCTTCAAACTCACCCCTTCAATCTCAACTTTTTTTCAATCTCAACTTTTTTTTCAAACTCACCCCCTTAAAATCTCAACTTTTAATTAACACTAAGCCTCTTTTTGGCTTCCAAAAAATTTTAACCTTCTTCAAACTCGCCCCCTTAAAATCTCAACTTTTTAAAATCGTAATACTAAGCAACAAAAAGCCTTAATTAATTTCCCTATTGTCGGGGCCCAGTTTTCATACTCTTTCTTTAGGAATAATTTGATAACTGGGCCCTTTCAATACTAAGCAACAAAAAGCCTTATTTATTTCCCCTATTACGAGTTTAAAACTGGGCCCCTTAAAATCTCAACTTTTAATTGATACTAAGGAGAATTTTGGCTTAAAAAAAATCTATTAGTTATAAGATTATAAAAAAATCACTCGTGATTTTGCTATAACACAAACTTCGTTTGTTTATATCTTGTTCTCGTAATTACCTTCATTTTATCTTCACGAGATAGTTTAATACTTTCGTCGCCCTCTGTTTCGGGTTCATCATGATCGGCTAACACTGGAATATTATTATCTAGTTGTTTTATCAGTGCTTTATCCGTTGTAAATAACTTCGTTTCTAATGGTCCATTATATATCCTGTAATGTGTTCTGTGTTTGTTAGTCGCACAAACTGAAATTCCAAATTCAACACTAACCATTGAGTTAAAAACCTTAATCCATTAGATAAGAATTGTTTATGTTTTTCTTTCGCCATCATTTCTAGTTTTTCAATCCGCCTCTCGTCCGTGCTATTTATAATGAGTTTATCCCTGCTAAAATCAGTTTTTAATAAAGCATCTTGAATTCGTGATTTCGTTGTAATTAATTCGTCGTTCAATTTAGTAAATCCCATTTTGGTTAATACATCAATCATCCAAGATTGTTTTTTGTATCGTAATGACCCCTCACTGCTTAGATAATTAAAAGAAGTATCTTCTTTTTTTCTCAGTCTCTCGTTGTTTTCGTCATCTTCCATTAATATTTTTTCTAATACATGGTCGTCTGATTGTTTAACCTCCTTCAACCCGTTTGTTAAATCGCCGTTGTTTCCGTTTTTAAAATAATGTAATGAGTTATAAAACCACTTTTTATATTTATCCTTACCATATTCAATATACCATTCTGGCTCCTTTGGTGGTGCTTTCTGTAATTTGTAATGTTTGATTAATGAATATTTAACATAGCGGATTTTGTTTCCTCGTCCCAGTTCGTTTCCTCGTCCCAGTTCGTTTCCTCGCCCCGCCTTCTTTCATCTTCTTTCTGTTTCTTTAATTGTTTGTATTCAATCTCGGTCAAGTCTTTCGCTTCTGAGAGTTTCGTTGCATTTTCTAGTTTAACTGCCCCCGTCGCTTCCTTTTGTTTTTCTTTCATATCGTTATTTTTATTTACCTCATCATAATATTCCACATCGTCGCCATTAAGAAGAAACCAAGTCACAAGATTTTTTTAACCCGCCCTCTTATCCGCATTAGTAGCCACCGCATTTCTTGCTAATAGGTCGCGTATAATTTCCCGCCTTGAAAGTATCCCGCCCGATATTGGAAACCTCAATTCCACAAAGGGATAATAGCCCCGATAAATCGTTATTATCTGGTATCTTAGAATACAAATTCTGTAAATAAACATCTTCGCTTGTAATCGTTGGAATACTAAAAGTTTCATACGACACGAAAATCTCGTTATCCACGGGGTGTCTCACTCGGTTCAACATCTGAAGTATATCGCCCGAAGTCGTTGTCATATTGTTAAAAATTCTTACAACATTATTAATAACATTTCTTTCAGTGTAATCAACCCCCGCTTGAATTGAAGGACTGCCTATAATTAGGTTGTAGTCTTTCCAAGTCTCGTAATCGTTTTCAAAAGAAGCCTCAACTTTTTCGCTTTCAATTGTAGCACTACAAATCGTAAGGACTTTGTAACCCTTATCTTCAAACATTTTCCCTAAGCCTTCTATTTTTTCAGTTCCTATGTTGGTTAAAACTGCCACTTTTTTATTTGCCTTCAAAAGAGTTTCTACTCGTTCAATTGACACATTATGGTCTAATGATATTTTGATTAATCGGCCTTCCATATCCGCGGGCCTTTGATTGTAAAATATTACATCGTCCCCATTATGTTTCCTCGTATTCAATAGCCGTGTGATATTGTCGGGTTCCATTGTTGCCGACATCATAATAACTTTGTTGGCCACTCTCACGAAATGTTCAAATTTCTTCCAATTCATAGAAGCCAATCTATTTTTGATATACGTGTCGCCCGACATATGTCGTAATACCGCATCAATCTCATCAATAATTAACAGGTCGCACACACCGCCATTCCCGTCCGCGGTCCATTGTATCCTATTAAGACTATCTAACTGACACACAACCCTTTTTTCCGTTATCTTCCCGCTTTTTGGTCCAGATACAACAAAAAGCTCTCATATTTTCTCTTGTATTCTCTCGCCAACGTTCGCCTAATTGATATTACAAGGATTTTCACTTCTGGATTTTTCGCCAGTGTCTCCTTTATTGGCATTGAATTTGCCGTTGTCTTACCAGTTCCCACAGGACTTATAACCGATATTAGCCCCGCCTTTCCGTTCGTCATCGCTTCAGTTAATCCTTCAATATCGCTACAAAATCGCACATCGCTAAGTTTAAATTTGGTCCCGTCAGTCGCGCATTGTTGAATATTTTCAAGCCTATCTCTCAGGGTCGTTTCTTTGTTCGCCATCGCTTCAGCTATTATCTTTTTTGCTTTTTCGGCGGGAGATATTTTCTCATTCTTCCCGTCGCGGAGTTTTACCATCGCCCCGCCATCTTTACGAATACAGCCACGATAAACGGCCCCGTTCGGATATAGCACCGCATACAGCGTATTATCCCGATCGTGTATCACATTACATATATCGCACACAATACCATATTTAACCTTATCAAAGTTGTAAAATATCGCGTCTTCTTTTTCAACCTTAGAGCGGAATTCGTGGTCCATTTTGTCGCCAAGGCTTTTTATAACGAGTTTAACAATCGGATCGGAGACCGCACGGGGCTTCTCTGGTGTTGTTCTTTTTGCTTTCTCTTTAATGTTCGTTCTCTCGCTATCCCCGCAGGACACGAGATAATCTTCAAGCGGTCGCACCTCGCCAACGGGTTTCATCGGTCGTGTTTCGCCTTTTTTCGTGGCATACACAGCACGGAATAACGAGCCCGCATTCGCTTGCTTATAAACTTTATCATCAATGATTTTTAATTCTTTCGCCGTTAGATTTTGCTTGATATAATTCAATACCTTTTTCCCATTTTCAAAAGTCAAGCCGTTATTAACAATTATGTGATATGAGTTTTTGTAATTGTTTGATTTGTTCGCGTATTTATTAGAAGAAGTAATCGCCAAACTTTCACTATCGCTTAATTTACAGGCCTTTATAACTATCTTCACGGCGGTCGCATAATCCAGCGGTTCATTTTTCTCTCGTTCTTCCGCGGTCTCGTAAGAGAAATCAAAATCAAAATATGGTTTTAATTTCTTGCTTCCGTGTAAAGCCTCGCAGGCCCTCGGATTATTTTTAATGAAATCTTCAACGGCTTCAATCCCGTTAAGTTCCACATAACCGCCACATTTCATCTCAGGGGTAAATACCAATTTTTTTTAAAATTTTTCTTAAGGTTTTTTTGTTCCCCTCCATATACAGGGGCGGTCTCCCCCGTTCCGTCGGTCGCACTATCACCCATCTTTTTTGTTATATCAATGTGAATAAGTTATTTCAAAAATTAAATGATTAATTATTATCATTAATAGCACATCGTTTAAATAGAAAATATAAATATTGATTTAAATATTTAATTATTATAAAAATATAATACATAATATATAAAATGACCACTCAAGGCCATAACACCGACAACACCACCAACGGCACCTCCGAGCATAAAAAACGAGCGGGTCGTTCGTGTGGAATAATTCATAAAGGAAGTTTCACTGAGCCAGAATTTCGCACAGAAACTATTGACGGGGTCAATTATTATCATACATACAATGTCAAGAAGACGAAGGAATGCAAAACTATTTATTATAAACGTATTCGTAAATATGAGCCCGTTATTGACAGAAAAAAAAGAGTAGTCCGCAATGCTAAATATACACCGCAAGAAATCCGAAGTATTAAATCCATTAAAACGACACTAAATGAAAAACTTGATAATTTCTCACTTCAGGAGCTTGAAACGAGAAACAAAATTTTCAAAGAAGTTAATATTGAAGAAGTTAAAACGACACTGATTAGACTTCACGGGCCTTCATTAGTCTCCCCAGTATAAATTTAATGGTTAAGCCTTCTTTTTTACAACAATATAACACACAACTCAAACAGGAATGAACTTACCAGAATTTTTTGAAATCCATACGAAGGAACAATTAAACAAAGGCCTTCGTTATAATAGCAACAACGGGACATATAACCTTTGTCCGTCGTGTATTAATGGAATACACGGGAGCGATACCTATAAGAATGCTATTGAGTACGTGGAAAAATCCGAACCAAAGCCAGCGGACACGAAACCGATACTTAAGGAAAAATTAAACGGAATGATATCAATCACAAAAATGTTTATGTCAATTTTAGCGGACGAAGTAAAAAACGGCTTGGTTGCTTCCAGTTATAAAAGAATTCTTCAAGGCGAAGGAAACAGCGGGCCATTATACACAATAACAAATTCAGAAAGTGGTAAGCCGATAATATATACGATTTCCAAGTCTCATTATGACGGACTACACAGAACGATAAATGAACAAGCAGAACAGAATATGAAAAAGGAAATTTCTATTAATGAATTAGAAGAAACGAAAAAAGAACTCAAACAATTAAGGGGAGAATTAAAGCAAGCCACGACGACTATAAAGCAACTTCAAGAAAATAACAGCCAATGGAAATCAAAATATAAAACATTATTACACCAGAAAGAAAGGAAACCGAAGAAAGAAGAACCAGAAAGCGAACCAGAAGAAGAACCAGAAAGAGAACCAGACGAAGAAGAACCAGAAGGCGAACAGGCTATTATAGAAGGCCAACCAGAAGGGAAAACACGAGAAAAAAAAGGAGAAAGTAGGGGAACCAACTCCAAACACAGAAAAAAAAGGAGAAAGTATGGATACCGATCCGATTATATATAGTATGGATACCGATCCGATTATGGAATTTGTTCTGTGTGTATTATCTTCTTATTCGTTTAAAGAATACAATAACGAATAATTATATATTCCTGGTTCGTTTTCTTCTATGTTTGGAGTTGGCTCCCCTACTTTCTCGTTTTTTTCTCGTGTTTTTCCTTCTGGTTGGCCTTCTATAATATATATAATATGGATACCGATCCGATTATATATAGTATGGATACCGATCCGATTATGGAATTTGTTCTGTGTGTATTATTTTCTTATTCGTTTAAGGAATACAATAACGAATAATTATATAGTCCTGGTTCGTTTTCTTCTATGTTTGGAGTTGGTTTCCCTACTTTCTCCTTTTTTCTCGTGTTTTCCCTTCTGGTTGGCCTTCTATAATAGCCTGTTCGCCTTCTGGTTCTTCTTCGTCTGGTTCTCTTTCTGGTTCTTCTTCTGGTTCGCGTTCTGGTTCTTCTTTCTTCGGTTTCCTTTCTTTCTGGTGTAATAATGTTTTATATTTTGATTTCCATTGGCGGTTATTTTCTTGAAGTTGCTTTATAGTCGTCGTGGCTTGCTTTAATTCTCCCCTTAATTGTTTGAGTTCTTTTTTCGTTTCTTCTAATTCATTAATAGAAATTTCCTTTTTCATATTCTGTTCTGCTTGTTCATTTATCGTTCTGTGTAGTCCGTCATAATGAGACTTGGAAATCGTATATATTATCGGCTTACCACTTTCTGAATTTGTTATTGTGTATAATGGCCCGCTGTTTCCTTCGCCTTGAAGAATTCTTTTATAACTTGAAGCAACTAAGCCGTTTTTTACTTCGTCCGCTAAAATTGCCATAAACATTTTTGTGATTGATATCATTCCGTTTAATTTTTCCTTAAGTATCGGTTTCGTGTCCGCTGGCTTTGGTTCGGATTTTTCCACGTACTCAATAGCATTCTTATAGGTATCGCTCCCGTGTATTCCATTAATACACGACGGACAAAGGTTATATGTCCCGTTGTTGCTATTATAACGAAGGCCTTTGTTTAATTGTTCCTTCGTATGGATTTCAAAAAATTCTGGTAAGTTCATTCCTGTTTGAGTTGTGTGTTATATTGTTGTAAAAAAGAAGGCTTAACCATTAAATTTATACTGGGGAGACTAATGAAGGCCCGTGAAGTCTAATCAGTGTCGTTTTAACTTCTTCAATATTAACTTCTTTGAAAATTTTGTTTCTCGTTTCAAGCTCCTGAAGTGAGAAATTATCAAGTTTTTCATTTAGTGTCGTTTTAATGGATTTAATACTTCGGATTTCTTGCGGTGTATATTTAGCATTGCGGACTACTCTTTTTTTTCTGTCAATAACGGGCTCATATTTACGAATACGTTTATAATAAATAGTTTTGCATTCCTTCGTCTTCTTGACATTGTATGTATGATAATAATTGACCCCGTCAATAGTTTCTGTGCGAAATTCTGGCTCAGTGAAACTTCCTTTATGAATTATTCCACACGAACGACCCGCTCGTTTTTTATGCTCGGAGGTGCCGTTGGTGGTGTTGTCGGTGTTATGGCCTTGAGTGGTCATTTTATATATTATGTATTATATTTTTATAATAATTAAATATTTAAATCAATATTTATATTTTCTATTTAAACGATGTGCTATTAATGATAATAATTAATCATTTAATTTTTGAAATAACTTATTCACATTGATATAACAAAAAAGATGGGTGATAGTGCGACCGACGGAACGGGGGAGACCGCCCCTGTATATGGAGGGGAACAAAAAAACCTTAAGAAAAATTTAAAAAAAAATTGGTATTTACCCCTGAGATGAAATGTGGCGGTTATGTGGAACTTAACGGGATTGAAGCCGTTGAAGATTTCATTAAAAATAATCCGAGGGCCTGCGAGGCTTTACACGGAAGCAAGAAATTAAAACCATATTTTGATTTTGATTTCTCTTACGAGACCGCGGAAGAACGAGAGAAAAATGAACCGCTGGATTATGCGACCGCCGTGAAGATAGTTATAAAGGCCTGTAAATTAAGCGATAGTGAAAGTTTGGCGATTACTTCTTCTAATAAATACGCGAACAAATCAAACAATTACAAAAACTCATATCACATAATTGTTAATAACGGCTTGACTTTTGAAAATGGGAAAAAGGTATTGAATTATATCAAGCAAAATCTAACGGCGAAAGAATTAAAAATCATTGATGATAAAGTTTATAAGCAAGCGAATGCGGGCTCGTTATTCCGTGCTGTGTATGCCACGAAAAAAGGCGAAACACGACCGATGAAACCCGTTGGCGAGGTGCGACCGCTTGAAGATTATCTCGTGTCCTGCGGGGATAGCGAGAGAACGAACATTAAAGAGAAAGCAAAAAGAACAACACCAGAGAAGCCCCGTGCGGTCTCCGATCCGATTGTTAAACTCGTTATAAAAAGCCTTGGCGACAAAATGGACCACGAATTCCGCTCTAAGGTTGAAAAAGAAGACGCGATATTTTACAACTTTGATAAGGTTAAATATGGTATTGTGTGCGATATATGTAATGTGATACACGATCGGGATAATACGCTGTATGCGGTGCTATATCCGAACGGGGCCGTTTATCGTGGCTGTATTCGTAAAGATGGCGGGGCGATGGTAAAACTCCGCGACGGGAAGAATGAGAAAATATCTCCCGCCGAAAAAGCAAAAAAGATAATAGCCGAAGCGATGGCGAACAAAGAAACGACCCTGAGAGATAGGCTTGAAAATATTCAACAATGCGCGACTGACGGGACCAAATTTAAACTTAGCGATGTGCGATTTTGTAGCGATATTGAAGGATAAACTGAAGCGATGACGAACGGAAAGGCGGGGCTAATATCGGTTATAAGTCCTGTGGGAACTGGTAAGACAACGGCAAATTCAATGCCAATAAAGGAGACACTGGCGAAAAATCCAGAAGTGAAAATCCTTGTAATATCAATGAGGCGAACGTTGGCGAGAGAATACAAGAGAAAATATGAGAGCTTTTTGTTGTATCTGGACCAAAAAAGCGGGAAGATAACGGAAAAAAGGGTTGTGTGTCAGTTAGATAGTCTTAATAGGATACAATGGACCGCGGACGGGAATGGCGGTGTGTGCGACCTGTTAATTATTGATGAGATTGATGCGGTATTACGACATATGTCGGGCGACACGTATATCAAAAATAGATTGGCTTCTATGAATTGGAAGAAATTTGAACATTTCGTGAGAGTGGCCAACAAAGTTATTATGATGTCGGCAACAATGGAACCCGACAATATCACACGGCTATTGAATACGAGGAAACATAATGGGGACGATGTAATATTTTACAATCAAAGGCCCGCGGATATGGAAGGCCGATTAATCAAAATATCATTAGACCATAATGTGTCAATTGAACGAGTAGAAACTCTTTTGAAGGCAAATAAAAAAGTGGCAGTTTTAACCAACATAGGAACTGAAAAAATAGAAGGCTTAGGGAAAATGTTTGAAGATAAGGGTTACAAAGTCCTTACGATTTGTAGTGCTACAATTGAAAGCGAAAAAGTTGAGGCTTCTTTTGAAAACGATTACGAGACTTGGAAAGACTACAACCTAATTATAGGCAGTCCTTCAATTCAAGCGGGGGTTGATTACACTGAAAGAAATGTTATTAATAATGTTGTAAGAATTTTTAACAATATGACAACGACTTCGGGCGATATACTTCAGATGTTGAACCGAGTGAGACACCCCGTGGATAACGAGATTTTCGTGTCGTATGAAACTTTTAGTATTCCAACGATTACAAGCGAAGATGTTTATTTACAGAATTTGTATTCTAAGATACCAGATAATAACGATTTATCGGGGCTATTATCCCTTTGTGGAATTGAGGTTTCCAATATCGGGCGGGATACTTTCAAGGCGGGAAATTATACGCGACCTATTAGCAAGAAATGCGGTGGCTACTAATGCGGATAAGAGGGCGGGTTAAAAAAATCTTGTGACTTGGTTTCTTCTTAATGGCGACGATGTGGAATATTATGATGAGGTAAATAAAAATAACGATATGAAAGAAAAACAAAAGGAAGCGACGGGGGCAGTTAAACTAGAAAAGGCAACGAAACTCTCAGAAGCGAAAGACTTGACCGAGATTGAATACAAACAATTAAAGAAACAGAAAGAAGATGAAAGAAGGCGGGGCGAGGAAACGAACTGGGACGAGGAAACGAACTGGGACGAGGAAACAAAATCCGCTATGTTAAATATTCATTAATCAAACATTACAAATTACAGAAAGCACCACCAAAGGAGCCAGAATGGTATATTGAATATGGTAAGGATAAATATAAAAAGTGGTTTTATAACTCATTACATTATTTTAAAAACGGAAACAACGGCGATTTAACAAACGGGTTGAAGGAGGTTAAACAATCAGACGACCATGTATTAGAAAAAATATTAATGGAAGATGACGAAAACAACGAGAGACTGAGAAAAAAAGAAGATACTTCTTTTAATTATCTAAGCAGTGAGGGGTCATTACGATACAAAAAACAATCTTGGATGATTGATGTATTAACCAAAATGGGATTTACTAAATTGAACGACGAATTAATTACAACGAAATCACGAATTCAAGATGCTTTATTAAAAACTGATTTTAGCAGGGATAAACTCATTATAAATAGCACGGACGAGAGGCGGATTGAAAAACTAGAAATGATGGCGAAAGAAAAACATAAACAATTCTTATCTAATGGATTAAGGTTTTTAACTCAATGGTTAGTGTTGAATTTGGAATTTCAGTTTGTGCGACTAACAAACACAGAACACATTACAGGATATATAATGGACCATTAGAAACGAAGTTATTTACAACGGATAAAGCACTGATAAAACAACTAGATAATAATATTCCAGTGTTAGCCGATCATGATGAACCCGAAACAGAGGGCGACGAAAGTATTAAACTATCTCGTGAAGATAAAATGAAGGTAATTACGAGAACAAGATATAAACAAACGAAGTTTGTGTTATAGCAAAATCACGAGTGATTTTTTTATAATCTTATAACTAATAGATTTTTTTTTAGCCAAAATTCTCCTTAGTATCAATTAAAAGTTGAGATTTTAAGGGGCCCAGTTTTAAACTCGTAATAGGGGAAATAAATAAGGCTTTTTGTTGCTTAGTATTGAAAGGGCCCAGTTATCAAATTATTCCTAAAGAAAGAGTATGAAAACTGGGCCCCGACAATAGGGAAATTAATTAAGGCTTTTTGTTGCTTAGTATTACGATTTTAAAAAGTTGAGATTTTAAGGGGGCGAGTTTGAAAAAGGTTAAAATTTTTTGGAAGCCAAAAAGAGGCTTAGTGTTAATTAAAAGTTGAGATTTTAAGGGGGTGAGTTTGAAAAAAAAGTTGAGATTGAAAAAAAGTTGAGATTGAAGGGGTGAGTTTGAAGGGGGACCAAGGGTCAGGCCAAAAGATATATATTTACCCAGCCCCCATGGTTTCCCCGCTTATTTTCTGCTTAACTTCTCGCTTACTTCATTCATTGATAAAAAATAGACCCATTTTTTGCCCCTTTTGAACGAAACTATTTTTGACTTGAAACTATAAAAGAAAAATAAGAATGAACGACATCGTTGAACAACTACCGATCGAACAACTCCATTAAATAAAGCCACTCATATACAGACATGCCAAAAGGAAAACTCGCTAAACAACAGAGAAAATACCTGCGGGCCGACAGAAGTTTTTTCTCAACAATATCCAGTGGACACGACAAAGAACAACAAACAACTAGCCATAAGCAAAAAGTTATTTCTTCACTTAGTAAGCAGAAAATAAGTAATGCTTTAGTAAGTGATATGGTTTATAAATCAAAGATAACTTAAGTTTTACTTACTTCTCGCTTACTTCAGTTTTACTTCTCACTTACTCCCCGCTTACTTACTTCATTCTTTTAAAATCAGTTTCATTTATCATATAACAATATGCCGAAGCCGAAATTGACTACTAAAGAAATGCTTATCATTATCAATTCATACACTAACCCTCGTTTAACTAAGCACAATAAACAACACACTTAAAAGAATATATTATTGAAGACCCTTAATTATGTATTAAGCACAACAATATATAACAATATATAACAATATGACAACACCGCGAAAACCAAAAGCAATCACGATTGACTATAAGAATGCCAAATTATACACACTCCGCTCACCGCACACTGATAAGGTTTATATTGCAGCACTAGCTGGGCGCGCGCGTGCGCGTCGCGGCCGAGGGACACGAGCGAGGCGGGCCCGGCGTCGGGCGGCAGCAGGCGCAGCAGCAGCCGCTGGTGTTCCTTCGGGGTCGCGTCCCCCGGCCCCAGCCAGCCGTCCAGCCTGGCCTGGAAGACCAGGGTTTGCAGCGTCTCTTCGGCGAAGCCGTCGCCCGCGGCCTGCAGCGCGAACAGGACCCGCAGCACCACGTCGGTGGCTAGGGCGGACGCGCGGCGCAGGGTCGCGCCGCGGTGGCCGGCCAGCTGCGCCCTCAGCCACACGCCCACGAGGCCCTCGGACTCGGTCGACGGCAGCCGCAGCAGCCTCTGCAGGTCCGAGTACAGCTCGCGCTGCAGGAGCAGCAGGTCGGAGGACGCCTCGCGGTCGAGCCAGAACACGAGCAACAACTCGAGCAGGCACACCCGCAGCTCCACGCCCGCGTACAGCGTGTCTAGCGGCAAGAGCAGGCGGGTGTCGTCCCACTGCACGTCCAGGCCGGCCCACCAGCCGCGCAGGGCCGGCAGCGCCGGGTCGGGGCCGCGCTTGGCGCCCGGGGGGCCCTGGCGCTGCAGGCGCCACAACTTGAGCTCTAGCTCACGCGCGCTGTCGGACGCGCGGGGCGCCCCCCCCCCCCCCCCCCCGGGCCCGCCCGCCGCGCAGCAGCCGCCCACCAGCACCCCGGCCGGCAGCGGGCCCGCGAGCGCGGCTCGCCAGTCGAGCGCGTGCCGCTGCTGCGCCGCGGCCACGGCCCGGGCGGCATCTTCGCCCGCCAGCAGCACCTCGGTGGCGCCCGCGCCGGGGGCCCCCCTTCCGCCGCCCGCTGCAGGAACTCGGCCAGGAGCTTCTCCCAGTCGCTGCCACGCTGCACCTCGGACAGCTGCAGCCGCGTGGCCCCCTCCGCCTGGATCGTGTCCTCGCAGCGCGCGGCCTCGTGCTTGCCCGGCTGCGACGCCCACAGCGCGGCCGGCACTAGGTGCGCCACCACCCAGGCCAGCGCGGCCAGGCTCACCAGCCGGCTGGTCAGGGACACGTAGGCCAGCTCCTCCTGGACCTCGGGGCTGTGCGCCAGGGGGGCGAGCACCAGCAGCAGCGACTGGCCCAGGTTGCAGACCCAGGACACGCGCACGCGCCACGGGCAGTGTTGCACGCCCGTCACGTACGCCAGCAGCTGGGCCAGCCACACCCACAGGTCGACCGCATCTACGACCAGGACCCACGCCGCCGCGCCGGGCAGGCTGGACACCGCGGCCAGCACCGTGCCCAACACCAGCGCGCCCACGCCCAACACCGGCACCGCCGGGTGCCAACCGAGCAGCCAGGCGGGCAGCGGCTGGTGGTACACGCAACCCAGCTGCAGCAGGTACGACTGCAGCAGGCAGGCGCCCAGGCGCGTGTAGGCCCAGCCGCCCAGCAGCCAGGCGTACGTGCGCCCGATCTCGCCCGCGGGCCAGGCGCCCCCCCGGCCGGCCCCGCAGGCCAGGTCTACACACAGCCAGCGCTGGCCCGCCAGCCAGCACGCCTGCCCCAGGCACTGCAGGGCCCACCACCCGGCGCTGAGCTTGTACACCAGGGCCCGCACGTGCCGCGGCGACCGTTGGTGCGCCGCGTACACGCAGCCGAGGACCAGCGTCGCCACCGACCACACCAGCGCGCTGTGGACTAGGTACTCCTGGAAGGGGGCCATGGGCACCGGCACGGGATGAGGCTCGCTCGGGTTATGCGGGGCTCCCGACACCATCTGTTTGGGTTTACCCAGCGCGGGCGGACGGGCGCCCGCCGGGCAGGGGTCGGTGGCCCGGGGAGGGAGAGGAGAAAAAAGGAGGACCCCGCGCCCCCCTTCTCCCTCCCCGCTCCGAGGAGAGGGAGAAGGGGGGGGGGCGGCCGCACCCCTCCCCCCCCCCGGCCCGGGTGGTGGCTGGCCCTAGCCTGCAGTCTTAAGAGCAGGGCGCTGGCGGAGACGCCCCACAAGAGCGCGAATCAATGGCCAAGCCCCGAGAATGAACCCTGGTGGGTCTGGCCAGCCCGGCCAGTGCAGGCTGCCACGTGCGGGGAGAAGACGGACGACGGTGTGCCGTCCGTCGTGCCGGACACGAACTAAAATTCTCCTAGCTGGCTGCCTGCCGGACCCCGAACCCCGTGGGAGAAGGGGGGAGAAAAAAAGTCTGGGACAGACTGAACACAGTGCGAAAAAAAAGGCCAAGACAGGTTTTCATCAAAAATAATCGTTCCTGCCTACGAGCCTGGCCACAGCTCCGCCGATCACGGTCCTGCAGCTAAGGTCAGTGCGCCTCGCGGGCCGCGGGCCGCGGGCCGCCGGCACGCACGCCAACGCACCCTAGGCTTGGTGTTCCTTGCGGAGGGAGAAGCCACAGGCACAACCACCGTCCGCCGGCAGGAGCTCTTGGCACAGCGGGCCAGCGCACTTCTGCCAGGCGCACGTCTGGCAGCCCGACTTTCTGGTTTCTTGCAGCCTTTGCAACGCGGGCAGAGCTAAGGCGCGGGCCCCGACCAGGACCTTGGCTAGTTGCAGGGCTGGCGGCCCGGAGCTCCGCCAGCGTCTCAGCACTGTTCATAGCTTCTAGCAGTCCGGCCAGTGCCTCTTCGGTCAGTGCGCACTCGTTGAAGTAGCTAATGCACGCATGGCGCTGTGCGCACCACGCCGGGTTCGAGACCTGCACGTCTCCACGCCGCACCAGGGCAAACATAGGAAGCCGCTCGTCACGCTTTCTCTTGGGCGCGGCCGTAGCCGGCGCTCCGCTGCCCTTGGTCGCCTCACCTTCAGCCATAGCACCGCTAGCTGTACCCCTGCAAGCCAGAGCACGTTCACGGCGCTTTCGTGGCCCTCGCCCGCCCAGCCGCCCCCCTCCTCGCTCCCTGCGTCGCGCCCCCCCCCCCCCCCCTCTCCACGCGCCCGCTCCCCTCCCTACGCGTCCGCGCCCGGCCTCGCCCGCCGGACGGCTCCCTACTGCTACCCGCGCGACGGCCGGGCGATCTGCGACGACCGCCGGGGCGCAGAAATGCGGCGCGGGAGCGGGGCGGTAGGGCTGCGGTCCGGCGGGCGAGGCCGGGGCAGGAGGCGGGAGGGAGGGGGCGGCGCGGGAGCGGGGCGGTGGGGGGGGGGGGGGGGGCGCGGCCCGGGGAAGGGGGGGCGGCGCTCTCTCCCCCCCCCCCCCCCCCCTCCGCGTGCGTCGCGCCCCCCCCCCCCCCCCCCGGGCGCACGCGGCCCCGCGGCCGGCCCGCCCCCGCGGTGCGCCCGGTGCGCGGGCGCCCCCCCCCGCGGTCGTCGGGCGCAGGCCGGCCGCGGGCGTAGCTCTCACAATTCACCCTCGGGACGAGACGTGACTGCGGCCGAGAGTATGCCCAAGAGCAGCAAAAGCAGCAGTCGAGCCGCTACCGAGGCAGCCACGACTAGCCCGCCCGCGAAGAAGGCCAAGACCGCCGAGGACGCGGCACTGCCTGACCTAGACTCGCTGTCGGCCGGCGTGGCGCAGCAACAGCAAGCGCGGGACGGCCAGCGCGCGCTGTTGGAGTTCAACTACTATACCCGCCACGAAGTCTTCCGTCGCAGCTTCAATCCCGTGGTGGACCCCGACCTAGTGTCCGTGGCCGACCTGCCCCGCGAGCTCCAGGCGCAGTTTGGCGACCCCGACGGCTTCTTCTTCTATGCCAACAACCCCGCGTACGAATCTTTGGATACCGACTACCTGCGCGACTGGCTGTGCCGCGTCGTAGAGGTGCCCGGACCCCCGGCGCGGAAGCAAGTGGTGTTCGAGCGCTTTCTGGAGCCACGGGGCGTGACCAACCTCTCGACGAAGAAGCAGCTGGACCGCAAGCTCGGCAAGGAAGTGGATACGGTGCAGATGACTTACCACGGCCGGCGCGGGGCCTTTGGGCGCCGCGGCTTCCTGACGCCGCCGGGCGTGCTCAGCGAGGTCTGCGTGTGGGAGTCCACGGCCGTCAAGGACGCCGGCGAGCTCCGACAGCTGGGCGAAGACGCGCAGGGCACGTACGGCATGGACAAGCACTTCTTCCACCGGTACGCCACCAACCCAGAAGAGCACTGCCGCAAGCGGGACTGCATCATGCGCGTGATCGGGCCAGCTCGGAGGCGACGCCCGTCATCGTGCGGGGAGACGGCGCGGAGGACGACGTCCCCCTGGTGGTGTCGTGCACTCCCCTGGGCGAGAGCTACCAGGTCAACCCGCTGCAGGTCTTGTTCACGCTGTACCTCGAGTTCCTGCGCATGGCGCTGCCGGTGCGGCTGCTACAAGAGCCCAAGTACGCTCCCCTGGCGCGCCAAGCCATGCCGTACCTGTTCCGCCGCCTCACGGAGCTCAACCGGACGCGGGGGGGCAAGAACCTCCGGGCGGACGGGACGTTCGAGCCCGAGACGTACGACCTGCAGCGGGAGGACCTGGTGCGGATGAAGGACCTGGAGGCCAACGAGACGGACGAGGCGCAGCTGCAGGGCAGCTTCCACAAGTACAGCAACAGCGGCGGCACCTACTACCTGCCCGACCCCGTCGCGCTGGGGCCCAACGGCAAGCCGCGCCTGACGCTCCGCTCGCAAACCAAGTTCGCCATCAACCTGTGGTTCAAGAACTCGGGCTACACCAGGATCGCGGTCAGGAATATGCGGGACGACAACCAGTTGCCCGTCGACGAGCAGGTGGCGCGCGCCATCGTCGCGCCCGGGACGGTCGCCTCCCTCAAGGCCTACGTCCGCTTCACGTTCCACAAGGAGGCCAGCGGTATGTTCAATACGCGCATGCAGCCCGAGGAGGTCTTCGTGTTCGACACTTCCATGAAGAACCGCCGGGGTGGCTCACTGCTGCCCGCTAGCACGGGTGTGCCGGGATACAAGAAGGGGCGGGTAGACGTGGGAGGGGCCGCGGCCCGCGTACCCGCTGCTGCTGTCCAGCGCCAGCTCCAGCGGACCCTCGGTCATTGAACTTTCGCCAGATGAGCTCGAGGCCGAGGAGCAGCTGGCGCGCGAGTGCGGCTAGCTCGAGGCCGGGCACAGGGAGGGAGAGCGGTGGATAGGAAGGCTGTGGAGCAGAGGTTGGCCTTTATTAAAAAGCAACACAGGCCGATGGCCAAAGAGAGGGGGATGAGAGTGCCCGGAAGCCCCGGGTCGGGAGCCGGCCGGGTGAGTGAGTGTGCGGGGTGCCGGGGGCAAGAGTGGCGGTAACTCCGGGGGCAGGAGGGGGGGGGGGGGGGGCTGCCCTCTCCCCGGCGGGGGTCCGCCGGCGGGGGCTCCCAATCTCGGGGCCTGGCTAGAAGCCAGCGTTTCCCCTCGCGCTCTGGCACTGGCCGTGTGACGACGACGAGGCCCGCTGTTGCACGCTGTTGTTCCGTGCGCTGCCCGGGCCCTCCCGGTGCGCAACCGGTGCAGGCCAGAAACATTTGTTAGGTAGCTGGTTGGCCGGCGCGGTTTTTAATTAATGAAGGCTAACTCTCGGCTGCGCACCAGACAGGCGCGTGGAACGGGAGGGGGGGGGCCAGCGACCTCTGGCCTCCCTACCCGGTGACTCCCGGGCTTGGCGGCTGGGCCGAAAGCCCAGACCAGCGTGTCCATAGTATTATACGTCGTCGTCGTCAGTATCGCTCATAGGCTCCTTTGGGTTCCTCTCCTCCTTGCCTCTTTGTTTGCGTTGCTTCCCAGGAGGAACGTTCGAGGAAGAAGAGGCGCTGGAGGAGAAACTGTCGCGTGCAGCACCCTGTTGTAGCCCGCTGGGAGCGCTCGAGGAAGAAGCACCGTGGAACCTGACGGGCGCGCCGGATGAAGAGGAAGCGCTGGACGGAGAAGAAGCTGCCCCGCCCCTGGCACTAGAGGAAGACGAAGACGACGCCCTGGCAGGATACGGCCGGGCAGCGACCACTGCGCGCGGCTCCACCCAGGGGGCTTTACCTTCCTCGTACCCGTGCTCCACGAGGTCGCCAAAGACCTGCTCATGCATGTCCCAATCGAACAGGGGGTCGACCTCTGCAATGCCCAGAGCTTTCCTCATCTGCGGCACGGTCTTCCCTGCACACAGGCGCACGCACGGCGAAAAACATCGGTCACTGCACGAGACAACCACCAGGTCCCAAAGGGGTCCCGAGGGGGGTCCCAAGGGGGTCCCGAGTAGAAGAGAGGGGGCAGCGTCCCTCCACACAGGCCTAGGCCGCGGGAGGGGGGGGGGGGGGGGGGGGTTGCGCGGCGGCTACAAGGGTGAGAAGAGCAGGGGGGGAGAGGGGAGACCCACGAGCAAGCTCGCCAGGGCGGCGGAGAGTAGATCTTGTAACACGTCTAGGCCCAGGTAGTTAACGCTCTGCCAAGCCAAAACACGGAAGCTCAAGAGGGCTAAGCACACACACTAGCAGCCCCCGTCCCTTCTCTCCCCCCTTGTGTGCGGGGTGTGTCTGCGCGTGGCAGGCGAGGCTCTGGCACAGCACCACCGCTCGCTCGCCCTCTCTCCCTCTCTGTCTCGGTCTCTCTCCCTGGGGGGGGGGGGGGGGGGGGGGGGGTTGTACCTCCATCGCCTTGTACAGCCTCCGCACGTCGCCGACTGGTAGCTCACCCGGGGTCTTGCCTACAAAGCGCCAACGCAGCAGGAATTGGTAGTCGATGTCATCCAGTACACCCTCCAAATTGTTTTTCGGCAACGGTTGCGGAATCCGAGGCGCCCCGGGCCCCTTGCCGTCCTCCAATCGCTTCTTCCTGTCCTCGGCATCGCGGTGGAAGATATACTCGACAGCCATTCCGAAATGATCGGGGTCTATATCTTTTAGGACCACGAAGCTATCCGGGCCCAGGTCACGTACGACCCCTTGACCGCCGCCTCGTATGGCTTTGGTGACTTTCTGGATTGCAGCCAACCCCGGCTGGGGGTGCTCCATCGCATTCTCAGCTGGTCTGTCCCATACAGTCTCTCGGTACGACGGCGACGAAGAACTCGACGACGACGAAGAACTCGACGATAACGCAGTAGCCGGCGGTCCAGTAGCCGGCGACGCAGCAGTGGCCGGCGACGCAGCAGTGGCCGGCGACGCAGCAGTCGACGACGACGCAGCAGTCGACGACGACGAAGCGGCGCTTGCCCATGTCGCTGAACGCGACTTGGTTTCTTCCTTGTTCAAGGCTTTCCACCACTTCTCGGCGGTGTTCCTGATGAAATCCCAATAAGAATGAACGACATCGTTGAACAACTACCGATCGAACAACTCCATTAAATAAAGCCACTCATATACAGACATGCCAAAAGGAAAACTCGCTAAACAACAGAAAAAATACCTGCGGGCCGACAGAAAGTTTTTCTCAACAATATCCAGCGGACACGACAAAGAACAACAAACAACTAGCCATAAGCAAAAAGTTATTTCTTCACTAAGTAGGCAGAAAATAAGTAATGCTTTAGTAAGTGATATGGTTTATAAATCAAAGATAACTTAAGTTTTACTTACTTCTCGCTTACTTCAGTTTTACTTCTCACTTACTCCCCGCTTACTTACTTCATTCTTTTAAAATCAGTTTCATTTATCATATAACAATATGCCGAAGCCGAAATTGACTACTAAAGAAATGCTTATCATTATCAATTCATACACTAACCCTCGTTTAACTAAGCACAATAAACAACACACTTAAAAGAATATATTATTGAAGACCCTTAATTATGTATTAAGCACAACAATATATAACAATATATAACAATATGACAACACCGCGAAAACCAAAAGCAATCACGATTGACTATAAGAATGCCAAATTATACACACTCCGCTCACCGCACACTGATAAGGTTTATATTGGAGCAACTACTCAGACATTGCCACAACGAATGACACAACATAGAGACCAATTCAAACGATGGACAAACGGGAAAATTCGTTATGTATCTTCTTTTGAAATTCTGCAATCGGGAGATGCTTACATAGAATTACTCCGTGAATGCCCGTGTGATAATAAAGAACAATTAGCATGATTAGAAGGCGAAGCAATCCGCGATACTGCCATTGTTGTAATAAGATAATAGCAGGTAGAACAAAAAGAGAATATCGTGAGGACAATCGGGCGACATTGCAACAACAACAACACGATTATTATGAGGACAACTAAGAAGCAATAATACAACGATGTAAGAATTACCGCGAAACCCACAAAGAAGCAATATCACAGCGAATGAGTGGATACTACAAACAAAACAGAGATAGAATAAGAAAGACGCATACGGAATACTATGAATAAAACAGAGACAAAATGAAACAAAATAGTAAGGAATATTACGAGGCTAACAAACAAGCAATTAACCAACGACACCGCAAACGATACCGACAAAAAAAACAACAAATCACAAACGAACTCACACAGCCACAGCCTTCATAACCCACAGACCGCTTTTTTTCGTTAGACCAGACCCCATGAAATAATTTCGTTAGTCCAGACCGATACGCCAATTAAGAGCCGAAACCCGCGCAACCAATTTTTGTCAAAGGTGATCACTTTTGTCCTTTTGTCCCGAGCAAAAAGTAGACCAGATGAGCGAAACCCGCAGTATTGTCTCACGAAGTGCCCCCGAGACGGATGCCGAACGGCGAACTAAACGGCTGAAAAAATTAAGCAATAATGCTGATGAAATACGGGCTTCACTTGACAAGACCGAGGGGGAAATTTTAAGGCATTGTCCCACCGAATTATTTCTTTGATCAAAGCGAGAACGAAAAAAGAACAAGAGGTTAAAGCACTACGGCAGAAATTACGAGAGGCAAAAGAAATTACAGAAGACATTGATTTCGTCAGAATTTTGGAACTCAAGCAGGAGCAAATAACAACGGAGACCAAAAAATTTAAGCAATGGATCCAGCAGGGGGGACACCGAAAAATATCAGGATTTTGCGAACAACAATGTAAACGGGTTTATCAACTCATTACGAGCGGAACATTATTTGACGATGCTTTAAAACGAGTTGTCCAAGCAATTCCCCCCAGCAATCCCCTTCCCGCGCCTATGGAGGTTTCCGCGTCTTCGTCCTCCGTGTAATGTGTGTTTTTTAACACACTGAAATATTTATATGTGTGTTTTTCAACACACCAAAAAATTTAATTGAATTTCTTAAATTTTTTTACTCAGAAACGAAAAAATAGAACAGAAAAACAGGAATAAAAAAAGAAAAAAAAACCAAAAACCCATTATTCAAAGAGATTTATTCAATGTCTTTCTTTTTTTTCAATCGGCTACTCCGTCTTATTGGTTGACTTACCCCGTTTTCGTCTATTAATTTATAACTGGCTTTCTTTTTCTCAGTTTGCTTTGCTTCGGGTTGCTTTGCTTCCTCCGTCGTGGTTTCCGTTTTATTCATTACGAATTGATTTACGATAACAGCCCCAATTCCGCTTATTTTTCTGAGTGTCGTATTTGTTATTTCCCCCCCGTAGTCATTCCAAATTTTATTTAATAACTCAAACTTATCTTCACGACTTGCTTTTTTGCCTAAGGGTTTATATTTGCCGTCGTCGCCCTCGTTTTCGCTTTCACTTGCTGCCCCTTTGACATTCAGACATAAATCTATTTTCCGTCTCAATTCTTCCAACTCGGTTTTTATTCCTTCTTCCATCATCTCGCGGGGGTCAGCCACATTTACCCATGAATAAGAAAAACTCGTAAGCATATCGCCGTGTCCCAACACATTGGAGACCCAAGTATTAAAATTTGTTGTTTTCGGGTCAGCAAAATTTGTATATGACAAACTCGCATACAATTTTCTTAACATACTGCTTCTCTGTGTGTAATCTGCCAACCACGGGAAAAACTTTATTATTCGTTTGTTTAGTTTATTGTTTTTCTGTTTGTCTAATTGTCCCTCTTTGTTGATAATAACTGCTTTCTTTTTCTTGAAGTGGTTTCTTATTGAATTTACTTGTTCAATGACAAAAGAAGGAGTAAATAAAACAACAGGTCTTTCAGTCCAGTTCTTTTTTTGTCCCTCTCGTTTCTTTGCTAAATTATGCACTCTCAGCCATGAAGGCTTATCAGGTATTAATTCATAAGTGTTTTTGTCAAATATCTCAACAGGTCGTGCCCCTATCGCTAACATTAAAGCCAGCAACTTTAAATACGGGTCATTGCTTAAAATCATTCATTCATTTTTGCCATTACCTCCCGCACATCTATCTGTATTTTCTTGTTCGTTTTTCGCTTTGACATCTTTTTTATATCCTTCAACAATTTCTATTCGTTCGTCTTCATTGATATTGAAATATTTATCTAATTTAGACATTTCATATACTTTCTTGCTTTGATTTGGTTTAATCGCCCTCGTTCTCACTTCAGAAAGTGGTTGCCTTCGTGAAGTTGTATTTGGATAAATAATGGCGTATTTTGTATAAATAATTTGCATTGCTTTTAGCATTTCGTCTTCTGTTGTTGTTTTACTAAATAATAACAAAATAGCATTATGAAAAGCCTTTGACGGCTTCGCATCACTCGTGAAAAATTCAGACACTACATTATATATGTTTTCTTCTGTGTCTGCTATGTTCAGTTGTTTGATAAATTTTCTGTCTGTCTCGTTCCATATTCTGCCCGTGGTTGCTTCGTTCGTGTCCCGTGCTCGCAAGTTGTATATTAAACTCGTCTATATTTTTTCGCAATATGAAAAAAATATTTAATTATTAACTTTTTCTTTTTATTCCTTATGTTTTTTATGATCATTTATCAATAATAGACAGGTCTATATGGTATATCATAAAATAAGCCTCAGAAACACATAAAACATACACGGCAAAACAGAAAACACACCTTTGTTTTACAAAAACACACCTTTGTTTTGACAAAAAAAACGACAAACTAAGCACACTAAGAGAGATTTGGTCAAAATGACGACAAAAACCATATAAATGAAATTTATATATATTTTATTATCAAGGAAGAAAAGAAGAAAGGAAGAAAGGAAGAAAGGAAGAAAGGAAGAAAGGAAGAAAGGAAGAAAGGAAGAAAGGAAGAAAGGAAGAAAGGAAGAAAGGAAGAAAGGAAGAAAGGAAGGAAGGAAGGAAGGAAGGAAGGAAGAAAGGAAGGAAGGAAGAAAGGAAGAAAGGAAGAAAGGAAGAAAGGAAGAAAGGAAGAAAGGAAGAAAGGAAGAAAGGAAGAAAGGAAGAAAGGAAGAAAGAAAGAAAGGAAGGAAGGAAGGAAGAAAGGAAGAAAGGAAGAAAGGAAAGAAAGGAAGAAAGGAAGAAAGGAAGAAAGGAAGAAAGGAAGAAAGGAAGAAAGGAAGAAAGGAAGAAAGGAAGAAAGGAAGAAAGGAAGAAAGGAAGAAAGGAAGAAAGGAAGAAAGGAAGAAAGGAAGGAAGGAAGAAAGGAAGGAAGGAAGAAAGGAAGGAAGGAAGAAAGGAAGAAAGGAAGAAAGGAAGAAAGGAAGAAAGGAAGAAAGGAAGAAAGGAAGAAAGGAAGAAAGGAAGAAAGGAAGAAAGGAAGAAAGGAAGAAAGGAAGAAAAGAAGAAAGGAAGAAAGGAAGAAAGGAAGAAAGGAAGAAAGGAAGAAAGGAAGAAAGGAAGAAAGGAAGAAAGGAAGAAAGGAAGAAAGGAAGAAAGGAAGAAAGGAAGAAAGGAAGAAAGGAAGAAAGGAAGAAAGGAAGAAAGGAAGAAAGGAAGAAAGGAAGAAAGAAAGAAAGGAAGAAAGGAAGGAAGAAAGGAAGAAAGGAAGAAAGGAAAGAAAGAAAGAAAGGAAGAAAGGAAGAAAGGAAAGAAAGGAAGAAAGGAAGAAAGGAAGAAAGGAAGAAAGGAAGGAAGGAAGGAAAGCCACCACTCACTCAACGACCACTCAACCACCACTCAACCACCACTCAACCACCACTCAACCACCACTCAAACACCACTCAACCACCACTCAAACACCAATCAACCACCACTCAACCACCGACGCACTCAACCACCACTCCCTCAATCACCACTCAACCACTACTCACTCAACCACCACGCAACCACCACGCAACCACCACTCAACCACCACTCAACCACCACTCAACCACCATTCAATCATCACTCAACCACCACTTAACCACCTCTCAATCAACCACCACTCAACCACCACTCAACCACCACTCAACCACCACTCAACCACCACTCAATCAACCACCACTCAACCACCACTCAACCACCAACTCACTCAACCACCACTCAACCACCACTCAACCACCACTCAACCACTACTCACTCAACCACTACTCACTCAACCACTACTCACTCAACCACCACTCAACCACCACTCAACCACCACTCAACCACTCAACCACCAACTCACTCAACCACCACTCAACCACCACTCAACCACCACTCAACCACCACTCAACCACCACTCAATCATCACTCAATCACCACTCAATCATCACTCAACCACCACTCAACCACCACTCAACCACCACTCAACCACCAACTCACTCAACCACCACTCACTCAACCACCACTCAACCACCACTCAACCACCAACTCACTCAACCACCACTCAACCACCAGTAGTAGTAGTAGTAGTAGTAGTAGTAGTAGTAGTAGTAGTAGTAGTAGAACAAGAAGAAAAAGAAAAAGAAGAAGAAGACGAAGAAGAAGAAGAAGAAGAAGAAGAAGAAGAAGAAGAAGAAGGAAGAAAGAAGAAAGAAGAAAGAAGAAAGAAGAAAGAAGGAAGGAAGGAAGGAAGGAAAGGAAGGAAAGGAAGGAAAGGAAGGAAAGGAAGAAGGACAGAAAGAAGGAAAGAAAGAAGGAAAGAAAGAAGGAAAGAAAGAAGGAAGGAAAGAAGGAAGGAAAGAAGGAAGGAAAGAAGGAAGGAAAGAAGGAA
>WBZZ01002900.1:90000-95544 GCA_019918135.1 Paulinella micropora
TCCACATGACTCCGCCGCTGCCTATTATTTTCTGTACAAACTTTCGTTCTATGTCTCTCTTGATCTTTACTTTCATGTTCTATTCTTACGTTTCCTATTATCAATTCATGGTCATCCCGGCCTGGCCTCCGAGTTGCGAGTATGTCACACCGACTCATGATGATGAACCCGATAACGTTGCCACCGTTCACAATACACCAATCTCAGTTTGAGTCAGAGGACGGGGAAAGAGGGGAGGGGGGGGGGGGGGGTGGGGACGCGACTGCACTGTTTGCCTCGGTCCTCGGCTTAGTAGTACCACTGGTTACTTAGTTTTTTTTTTTTTTTTTTTCTCCCACTTAATGATTTTTTTTAATACTGAATAATCATAGGAAGAACACTTGCTTTTCTAGCCTGTTTAAATCTACCTCACTCAGTTTTCACTAATTAACTTTTAATTTTCATTTTGCATAACTCGATTTTGAATTCACAATAAAATTTTTTTCCTTCCGTTGCAGAGTCAAAAGCACATGAGAAAGATACACTATTAACAAAGTGCAGCCTACTATTAATACTAGCAGTATTAATACTTTCATTATTTACAATGATTCCAACGCGTGCAAGGTTTCGGTGGCACTGCTGTTTTTGTCACGGTACTGTAGCTGAGACTTCTGACATCTCTCCCGCTCCTTACCGTGTGCCTACACTCCACCATCACCTTTCCTTCTTCCTTTGCTTGGGGAAGTGGCTTTTTCAAATTGCTTGAGTGAGTCGGAACTTCAAGTGGAGGATAGAAAAATCTAGGCTGGGGCTCGGCCCGGACTCAGGCCACTTTCAACTTGTCGGCCGGGTTATATTCAAAACTGAGATATTATATATGAGGCGCCTAATTTAATGTAAGCCGGGGTATTTATCCCGCCACTGAGTCCAATTCAGTCCAAACAATATAAAAATACTACGTGACCTAACTTATGATCTTCCTTCTCTACAAAATAGAGGACTCCCGACTTGAACCAGTATGGTGGGAAAATGTAGGAGTCTGAGACTGTCAGCTGAGAGCCAAGCAACAAAAAGGAAACAGAGAGCCATTTCCCACTGACTTGAATGTCAGCACTTGAGCGATACTATGATGTTATCCGGCGTAAAAAGTAGTACCGGTGTAATGCCCCCAACGATAGCTCGTAAAAAGTCGGTAATACAACCAAACACAGTCCTCAAGAATGAGAATGATGTCTCGTTGTATTAGCTCAGTGAAGCCAAAAAGGAAAACGGCAACAGACCAGGAATAAAATGGCATCAGGTCCAATCCGGACAAATAATACTGAAAAACAAGCTGGTGCACCTGTCACCAGGAAAAGGTATTTTTTACCGGCTATCCGGGGGGTGATGCCTACAGTACCCCCTCCCGATTTTATGACGGAAATAGCATTTTCGTCATACACCTTCTGATTTCTTTCTGCAAATAGTATGCGCTATGGAGTCATGCCACACAGCGCATCGACCCACGGATAGACGCTAAAAGACGATAAATATATCCTCATACGGCACGTCAAAGCGGATTCTCTAGCCTTTCTTGTAAATTTTGAACTCCTTCCCCTCAATTTTTTTCTTTCTTTTTTTTTTCGGCAGTATGTCAAGAACAAACGTACAATTAATAAAAAAATACAAGCAACGTGGTGCTGTAGTACGATTCCCCCATTGATCTCCTTCTTCTTCTTATCATTATCATTATTATTATTATTATTCACAGGGAGATCGTAAGTACATTGTCTTTTTTAATGACATACCCTTGTATAAGGCGGATATCCTATGATATAGTATTAGGGAGCCAGTCCTAATAGCTATATCCGAAGTCGAGGTGTATGTACCCGACCCTGCGATATACCGACACAAGTAGAGATTGACCGTGCTCAGCTACGACAGTATATAATCTATCGTAAAAAATAATTTAATGAAAGTTTCAGAGAACATTTCATTTTCGAGAACATCATCCCAGGACTTGGAAAGGGTCATACCCGGGAACACCATCGCTCAATACACTAGCGATCCCCGTATACGGTGTAGTATCATCGTCGATCGACCTTTCGCACTCGTATGTTGCGATCGAATGCCAAGTTATATCACTGAGTCTTTTTAATATTCATATTGATAACTGATGATGCATGATCAAATCATGATACGCCGTGGGCAATCAATCAGTTTATTTGAGACGCATAAAGAAAAATAGTTTCTTTGTCACTGCCTTCGTCGTCTGGCGCGGATTTCTTTGCCTGGTGGAGGACCACCAACAAAAGTCAGATCGAACTTTGACTGTTCGAGAATGTCCCAGATCTTATTAGGGATTCCGCCCAACGATAATTCAAAAGGGACATCAAGCACTCCTCTTGGCAGTGTCTGAATGGTCCACGCAGTGTAATCCTTGTCTCTGGGAGTAATTGTATCATCCCATGTCTCGAGACTTTTTGCGTCTTTATATACTGGCAGATAATGTCTTGCCTTTGGAACCTCAACCGGGTCCATACTTCTCCAGAACTGGAGTATCGGTTGTACTATCTTTGCGGCTGATGATATTTTGAGTGTCCGTGTGACACGCATCTGTCGTGGGACCGCCACGACCCGCATCAAGTATAAGTCTGAGAGAGTGTCATCAGCGACATGTTGTTCCGCTGGTCTCATCAGATAGAAAACATTTTTCACCCATGCGATGGTTGCTATCGCATCGCCTTCCTTCCATCGCTCATGGACAATCTCAACGTTGCCCGCGTTTGGGTCAGTGTCCGTCCCCTCCTCCTCCTGGTGGACGTCCTTTGATCTCATCAACCTCATCGCCTTCCTCGGTTGGTCGTTGATAAGATCATTCCGCGCTCTCCTTAGCTGCGCCTCTGTGATCTTCTCCTTCTTTCCGCTATGCTCTCGCGGAGACTTGGACTGAGTCCCCACCGCGCTTATGCGGTCAGTCTTCTCCTTGCTGTCCACCTCACTCTCCTTCTTCTCAGCTATCGGTGCCCGACAAGCATCGTCTTGGTCTATGCCAGCCTCCTTGTGGATGGGCGGCACCTCTTTGAAATCATCCTTCATCCGTTTTAACGCCTCCTCAACGGATTCATCTTCCAGTAAGAAGGGATCATACTTAATCAGCCTTCTTACATTCACAATTTGCACCTTCCCTCTACCCCTGATCTTGTAATTCAGAGGTCCCGTCTGTTCCATAATCTGATAAGGTCCTTTCCAGTGAGTGAACAGCTTAGAGCTGACTCCCTTCGGGACTTGAGGATGGTACAATAGTACAATATCCCCGACCTGGAACTTGATCTGATCCAAGTGCGCTTGTCGCACCCCTTCAGCATCAGTCTTTCGGCGCTCCGCCTCTCTATGCGCCCTGACTATTTGTTCCGCCTCCATCTTCACTCTAAGTCTCATCCCAAACAACTCATCCGCATCCGCCCAAGTGTCTTTTGGGTGAAGGAGCGAAGTCGGGATATCAGGCTCACGCCCATATACTAACTGATATGGCGAGATTGAGCTCTTCGAGCCTCCTAACGCCGTAGAGGGTAGACAGTTCATTGCAAACGCAAATGATGGTGCTGCCTCGACCCATGCTCTTTGATTCTCCTTCTTCGTGCAATACATCTTTAGCGAGGCTTTGAGGGGTCTGTGTACCCGCTCGATTTTCCCATTTGCTCGCGGGTTATAGGCAGTAACATATTGCCATTTCATCCCGTAATACTTAGATAGTTTGTCGATGACCTCGTTATTAAAGTCCGAGCCTCGATCAGAACATATCTTTCTTGGTACTCCGATCTGTGAGATGATCCTATCGATCAGCGCCTCGGCCGTCGTCTTGCCGGTAACGTCTTTGACAGGGATGATCCACACATAGTTGGTGGCTCTGTCAATAGCCGTAAGGAGGTATTTGTAACCATCCTTCGATTCTGGGAAAGGTCCCATATGATCAATGTGTATAAACTCAAACATCCCCGCATGAAGAGGAAATTCGCCAATCAGGCCGAACTTTGCCTTCAGTGGTGTTTTGTTTATCTTGCACGGGATGCATGCATCCACCGCCTGATCTATCTCCTCCTTCATCTTCTTCCACCAGAATCGCCTCGCTACGAACATATGAGTTCGTTGTCGACCCGGATGCGCCAAAAGTGGGCAATTGTGGGCTGCGACAAATATAAATCGTCTCAGACTCTCCGGTACCCAAAGGGTCCATTTGTCCGGCTGTGACGCATAGCGACCGTGAAGGCCCTTGTACCACAGTAGACCATCTCTCCATCCCATCTCCTTCATCTGATCTTTGATCGCTTTCGTCATCCGTAGCTCATCCGGGTTCTGATATAACTGTAGCAGTTCTTTAAACTCCGGATCTTGAGCCTGTTGTTGCCTCCATGCGGTAGGCGAGGCTATACGGATAGTACCATCTTCTAGCCGTACCCCGATTCTTTCCGGGTCATCGTCTAGGTCACTTCTCCGCTTTTGAGGAGGCTCCGCATGAACTTCCTGCGTCTCCTCTTCCTCTCTTATGTTCGCCTTCGCATTCTCATATATCTCATAGGACCACTCAGCGTCCTCCTGGATATGTAGCTCACAACATATCCCGTGATCCGGGCCTTGTGGACTGTACCGTAGACCTGTGCGGTCATATCGGACTCCACTCGCCATCTCCATCGCCTCAATGTGGCTGACCTCATACACCTTGTCAGTGGACAAGTCTTCCATCTCCACCGTGGACACCAACGCCGATACTTCTGAGTTAAACTCTAGCCTAGAGAGGCTATCAGCGACCACATTTCGCTTTCCCGGTAGATGGACCATTGTAAAATCGAAACAAGACAAGAACGCTTGCCACCGCGCCAGCCGTCCCGTCTGTTCATGATTCATCAACCATAACAGGTTATGATGATCAGTTCTGACAGTAAATTGAGGTCCTCCCCACAAATACTCTCTGAGCCTCTTGAGGGCCCATACTACCGCCAACGCCTCTCTTTGCCTTGTGCAATAGTTTCTCTCCGCCGCACACAACTTCCTACTAATAAACATGATTGGGCGTAATTTCTTCTCCTCATCCTCTTGTTGTAATACAGCCCCAATCGCAAACTTAGATCCGTCTGTATCGACTACGAATTGTTTCGTAAAGTCGGGCATCGTTAACACCAGTCCTCCGTCTTTCGGGTCTTTGTAAATGAGATCTTTGAGCGCATGAAACGCTTGCAAAGCCTCTTCGTCCCACTTCTCAAAGTCTCCAAAATCTATCATTTTCTCCACTTTAGCTCGTGTTGCACCCCAATCGGGTATAAACTGGCTATAGTATTGCGCCATCGCAAGGAATGAGTGCAATTCAGTGCGGTTCTTCGGTATCGGTCGATTCATAATCTCCTCCCTCTTCTCTTTGGATATCGAGACTCGATTATGGGAGATCTCGTACCCTAAGTATGTCACACTCGTCTTGGCAAGTTGACACTTCTTTAGATTGCACTTCAGGCCAAAAGCTCCGATGCGCCTGAATATATCGGACAAATGATCGATATGCTCCTCCATTGTGTTAGAGTATACGATAATGTC
>WBZZ01002901.1:0-5000 GCA_019918135.1 Paulinella micropora
GCCCCCGGACGTCCCCCCCCCCCCCCCCCTTTCCCGTCGACAGGGTACGTTCAAATGCCGGAGGTACCGGCAAGTACTCCCAAAAAAACAAGGAAATTTGGCATTCAGGACACTCACCTAACGCACATATTTGCGCGAATTCCAAAAAAATTATATCATCATCGAGACTGTGGCTAGCCACCCTGTCAATATGAGATCCCAACTCCTCCTGGTTCACACAAACCATGATTTATAGGGACAGGGGTGCAAAATGGGCCAAAAAACAAGGAATTTTGGCATTCAGGACACTTCCCTAACGCAAACATTTGCGTCAATTACAAAAAAAATATACCAGCATCAAAATCGAGTCTGCGGCTATCCACGTTGTCAATATGAGCTCCCAACTCCTCCTGGTTTCCACAAACCATGATTTATAGGGACAGGGGTGCAAAAAAAGGCAAAAAAAAAAAAAAAAAAAAAAAAAAAAAAAAAAAAAAAGGAATTTTGGCATTCAGGACACTGCCCTAACGCAAATATTTGCGTGAAGTCCAAAAAATGTATATCAGGAAAATGGAAATTGTGTACACCCCCCCCCCCAAACCTCACCCACCCCCCACCATTTCAGCACCCAGTCGGAATAAATCATGGTTTGTAGGAATCAGTCGGAGTTGGGAGCTCATATTTGCAGGGTGGCTAGCCTCAGACTTGATGCTGATATGATTTTTTTGGAATCCACGCAAATATTTGCGTTAGGGGAGTGTCCTGAATGCCTAAATTCCTTGTTTTTTTCCGCACCACTGTCGGAATAAATCATGGTTTGTGGGAACCAGGAGGAGTTGGGAGCTCATATTGACAGGTGGCTAGCCCCAGACTCAATTTTGATGCTGATATAAAGCAAATATTTGCGTTAGGGGAGTGTCCTAAATGCGAAAATTCCTTGTTTTTTTAAACCTGTTTTCTGCACCCTCGTCGGAAGAAATCATGGTTTGTGTGAACCAGGAGGAGTTGGGAGCTAATTTTGACAGGGTGGCTAGCCCCAGACTTGAGTTGATATAGTTTTTTAGAATTCACGCAAATATTTGCGTTAGCGAAGTGTCCTGAATGCCAATATTCCTTTTTTTGGAGTACTTGCCGGTACCTCCGGCAATTGAACGTACCCTGTCGATGGGGAAGGGGGGGGGGGGGGGGGCTCCGGGGGGCCCTTCCCCCAGAAACCCAAGCACTACAAAATTTACGTACCCGTTTTGGTCGCACTTTTGCCACCAGGCGCCGTTTGCACACACCAAAGGGGTTTAGCGGCTGATTTTGGTGTATCTGACACTTCTTGACGAGCTCTCTTCGAAAATATAAAAGTTGTGGCGCCGGGTGGCGTAACAACCAGAAAATGCAGGTTTTTGCGCCACCATGCGCCGTTCGTGCACACCAGAGCAGTTTGAGGCTGATGTTTGGTGTACCCGACACCTCCTGGTGAGCTCTCTTCGGAGATCCAAAAGTTTTGGTGCCGGGTGGCACAAAAACCAGAGATTCTAGGTTTTTGTGCCACCAGAGCTTACACTTGCGTTCTGCTGGTACCTCCGGCAATTGAACATACCCTGTCGACGGGGAAGGGAGGGTCCGGGGCCCCCCCCCCCCGGGAACCCCAGCCCGGCAATAGTACGTACCCAAGCGAATTCCCCGGCACCAAAATGAAAGGCTGAGATTCGCTCCAAGGCTGTAAAAGTTGTGCATGTGAGTGAGAGGAAAAGCGACCTTGGGAAGAAGGGGGGGGGGGGGGGGTGCGCGAAGCGCACTGCAAACATCCTCTCAGGTGTTGGCGCAGACCCTAGTTATTATTATTATCATCATTATTATTATTATTACCGCCAGTCGAGTCTTTGGAGCGGAGCCGCGCCACCGAACGGCCCCGTGCTACCAATGGAGGCACATGTCCGACAGGATCAAAGGCCAATTGACTGATAAGTCCATTATTATTATTATTATTATTATTATTATTATTATTATTATTATTATTATTATTATTATTATTGGACACCGTGATAGCCCAGTGGTCAAGTTCTACCATCTGGGCCCTGTCGCCAGTTCGATTCCCGTCGGTGCCACCAGTATTTTCATTGAACATACCGGTCCGTCTGGACCAGTATTTTCATTGAACATACCGGCCCGTCTGGAAGTGTTGGAACTGCCCTTGCGGGGGTGTCATTAGAGCCTATCGTCAAATCTTCGTACTCCCCTCACGGGTGAGACGATGGAGGCGCATGTGCAGAAATGCATCAGCCATTGACAGAGAAGCACTATTATTATTATTATTATTATTATTATTATTATTATTAGGGAGTACATAGGCCATCGGTCCTTTCCATGGGCTGATTGGTATAAAGCTCCTAGAGTAATGTTCTATGCCGTCACTTCCTTTATTCCGCCGATTGGTGTGGAGACTTTCCTTATGGAATGGAGGACTGGATGCACATGGCCTTTTGGCTCAGCAATTGGCAGGAGATACACTATTATTATTATTATTATTATTCAGCCCAATGGCCTCAAGGCGTTAAACTGTGACGCCAACTCATAACCCTTTGGTGGTAGATGCTGGGGAGGAGGGTCGTTGCGCGCGTAAAAGATCTTAAACTCCGCATATGCTGGTTGATAGCCCAGGACCCAGCAGACACCAGATTGTTATGGGTGGGGTTTCGAGGCAGCTCTAGCAACCGCGCTTGGTGTATGCACTTGCACATTCGGTGACGTCTTGCAAGAGGTTGCTGGGACTGCGGAATAACCTCGGCTTAGTGCAGTCTTGCCCTCAGGAGCTCCATCGGTGGCCCCGATCATCAGGCGAGAGACTGACACGGGGGGGTGGAGGACCTCGAACAAGGGTATTGGAGGCTTATGTCCGTTGAGGATATGCCATTAGCTGCATCAGTACGCCTCAGATATAGTATTATTATTATTATTATTATTATTATTATTATTATTATTATTATTAGGGAGTACATAGGCCATCGGTTCCTTTCCATGGGCTGATTGGTATAAAGCTCCTAGAGTAATGTTCTATGCCGTCACTTCCTTTATTCCACCGATTGGTGTGGAGACTTTCCTTATGGAATGGAGGATTGGATGCACATGGCCTTTTGGCTCAGCAATTGGCAGGAGATACACGATTATTATTATTATTATTATTATTATTATTATTATTATTATTATTATTATTATTATGGAGAAACATGTCCAGGATCTGGATCTGATGCCATAGTCTGAGGAAGCCTATTATTATTATTATTATTATTATTATTATTATTATTATTATTATTATTATTATTATTATTATTATTATTATGGACACCGTGATAGCCCAGTGGTCAAGTTCTACCATCTGGGCCCTGTCGCCAGTTCGATTCCCGTCGGTGCCACCAGTAGTTTCATTGAACATACCGGTCCGTCTGGACCAGTATTTTCATTGAACATACCGGTCCGTCTGGAAGTGTTGGAACTGTCCTTGCGGGGGTGTCATGAGAGCCTATCGTCAATTCTTCGTACTCCCCTCACGGGTGAGACGATGGAGGCGCATGTGCAGAAATGCATCAGCCATTGACAGAGAAGCACTATTATTATTATTATTATTATCATTATTGGCCCTGTCGCCAGTTCGATTCCCGTCGGTGGCACCAGTATTTTCATTGAACATACCGGTCTATTTCTGGACCAGTATTTTCATTGAACATACCGGCCCGTCTGGAAGTGTTGGAACTGCCCTTGCGGGGGTGTCATTAGAGCTTATCGTCAATTCTTCGTACTCCCCTCACGGGTGAGACGATGGAGGCGCATGTGCAGAAATGCATCAGCCATTGACAGAGAAGCACTATTATCATTATTATTATTATTATTATTATTATTATTTTCATTGAACATACCGATCCATCTAGACCAGTATTTTCATTGAATATACCGGCCCGTCTGGAAGTGTTGGAACTGCCCTTGCGGGGGTGTCATTAGAGCTTATCGTCAATTCTTCGTACTCCCCTCACGGGTGAGACGATGGAGGCGCATGTGCAGAAATGCATCAGCCATTGACAGAGAAGCACTATTATTATTATTATTATTATTATTATTATTATTATAGCCCAGTGGTCAAGTTCTACCATCTGGGCCCTGTCGCCAGTTCGATTCCCGTCGGTGCCACCAGTATTTTCATTGAACATACCGGTCCGTCTGGACTAGTATTTTCATTGAACATACCGGTCCCCGTCTGGAAGTGTTGGAACTGCCCTTGCGGGGGTGTCATTACAGCCTATCGTCAATTCTTCGTACTCCCCTCACGGGTGAGACGATGGAGGCGCATGTGCAGAAATGCATCAGCCATTGACAGAGAAGCACTATTATTATTATTATTATTATTATTATGGAGGGGTGCACAGTATGGCACCCCACGGGAAGAGGAGGTGGTTGGGCCTCTTCCCACTGGTTTCGAGGCTATGTCGTTGTGTTGGCTCCGAGGCTATGTTGTTGTGTTGGTTCCGAGGCTATGTTGTTGTGTTGGTTCCGAGGCTCTGTTGTTGTGTGGGTTCCGAGGCTATGTCGATGTGGGTTCCGAGGCTATGTTGTTGCGTTGGTTCCGAGGCCATGTCGTTGTGTTGTTTTTTATAAGACATACACCACGTGGGATCAAAGGGGTATTTACATTCCGAGATCTAGGGGTGGTGACGGGTTTCGAGGCGTCCCAGACACGTACCACAAAACGTCCTCATGCGCTGGCAGACCGCATGAAATGTCTGCTACCCCTGTGAGTACCTCCATGCGGGACCTACCCAGTCTCGTGGAGCTCTCACGCGGGGAAGATCAATCATTTGTAGTTGATTTCCTGCAAGGTACCCGACACTGTGCGGGTAGTAGGGATATTATTATTATTATTATTATTATTATTATTATTATTATTATTATTATTATTATTAATGGAGGCACATGTCCAGGATCTGGATCTGATGCTATAGTCTGAGGAAGCCTATTATTATTATTATTATTATTATTAT
>WBZZ01002901.1:10000-15000 GCA_019918135.1 Paulinella micropora
GTATTTTCATTGAACATACCGGTCTATTTCTGGACCAGTATTTTCATTGAACATACCGGCCCGTCTGGAAGTGTTGGAACTGCCCTTGCGGGGGTGTCATTAGAGCTTATCGTCAATTCTTCGTACTCCCCTCACGGGTGAGACGATGGAGGCGCATGTGCAGAAATGCATCAGCCATTGACAGAGAAGCACTATTATTATTATTATTATTATTATTATTATTATTATTAGGGAGTACATAGGCCATCGGTCCTTTCCATGGGCTGATTGGTATAAAGCTCCTAGAGTAATGTTCTATGCCGTCACTTCCTTTATTCCACCGATTGGTGTGGAGACTTTCCTTATGGAATGGAGGACTGGATGCACATGGCCTTTTGGCTCAGCAATTGGCAGGAGATACACTATTATTATTATTATTATTATTATTATTATTATTATGGACACCGTGATAGCCCAGTGGTCAAGTTCTACCATCTGGGCCCTGTTGCCAGTTCGATTCCCGTCGGTGCCACCAGTATTTTCATTGAACATACCGGTCCGTCTGGACCAGTATTTTCATTGAACATACCGGTCCGTCTGGAAGTGTTGGAACTGCCCTTGCGGGGGTGTCAGTAGAGCCTATCGTCAAATCTTCGTACTCCCCTCGCGGGTGAGACGATGGAGGCACATGTGCAGAAATGCATTCGCCATTGACAGAGAAGCACTATTATTATTATTATTATTATTATTATTATTATTGTTATGGACACCGTGATAGCCCAGTGGTCAAGTTCTACCATCTGGGCCCTGTCGCCAGTTCGATTCCCGTCGGTGCCACCAGTATTTTCATTGAACATACCGGTCTATTTCTGGACCAGTATTTTCATTGAACATACCGGCCCGTCTGGAAGTGTTGGAACTGCCCTTGCGGGGGTGTCATTAGAGCTTATCGTCAATTCTTCGTACTCCCCTCACGGGTGAGACGATGGAGGCGCATGTGCAGAAATGCATCAGCCATTGACAGAGAAGCACTATTATTATTGTTATTATTATTATTGTTATTATATTATCATTATTATTGTTATTTCTATTATTATTATTATTATTATTGTTGTGGCACCGCGACAGCCCAGTGGTTAAGGTCTACCATCTGGGACCTGTCGCCAGTTCGATTCCCGTCGGTGCCAGTATTTTCAAAGGATATTTTCTTTGAAAGTATTGGTCTGTCTGGAAGGCTTGGAGCTGCCTTGCGGGGGTGTCAGTAGAGCCTATCGTCAAATCTTCGTACTCCCCTCGCGGGTGAGACGATGGAGGCACATGTGCAGAAATGCATTCGCCATTGACTGAGAAGCACTATTATTATTATTATTATTACTATTATAACTATTATCACAGAAGAAAGGGACCAAAGCGCGGACAGAAAAAAGACAAGGGGAATGCAAGTGAACTGAAAGAAGTTGCAAGCAGGAACAAGGCTGGTATGAGACAGTCGCAGACCGTCCGACGTCTCGTAGTGCGTGCAACAGGAGAAGAGAGAGTTGTCCGTTGACGACCGGCGCGCGCCTGCTCCAGTCCCAGTAGCTGTCCCACAGCCGCCCCAACTGGCCGCTTATGCGGTAGTGATATAACATCTTTGCCCACACCCTTTCTTCCAGTTCCCCTTTGTGACGCTCGAACAGTCCTCTCAGCCAAGCGTTTGGTTTGTGAAAAGCAGCCATGGAGAGTGCCCGTGCTTCCCTGTGCTTGCGCTGCTGGTCGCGAGCTCTTGCGATGCGCGCGGAATGGGTCACCGACAGCCAACCCTGGCCCGTGTGGGCACTGCGGGGCGCCCTATCGCCTTCTTGCAGGCCCGTGCGCGCCCAAGCAGTCCGGGCCGTGGCGCGGCGCTTGCGAGTGCTGGCCGCCACCAGCCTGCCCTTGCTCATGCCGCAGCCGCCCGCCCTGTAGCCAGCAAGAGACATGTCATAGCTCGACTGGCTGCTCTACTCCTCTCCAGCCTTTTGCCTGTCGAATCTCTCTCCTCTTCCTTGTAGTAGTAGTAGTAGTAGTAGTAGTAGTAGTAGTAGTAGTAGTAGTAGTAGTAGTAGTATTCGTAGTATTCGTAGCATTCGTAGTAGTAGTAGTAGTAGTAGTAGTCAGTAGTAGTAGTAGTAGTATTAGCAGTAGTAGTAGTAGTAGTAGTAGTAGTAGTAGTAGTAGTAGTAGTAATGGATGACCAGAGGTCACTAGTACTTGTACAAGTAACTTCATTACATCGAAGGCCTAGGCCTGAAGTAGTAGTGGTAGTAGTAGTAGTAGTAGTAGTAGTAGTAGTAGTAGTAGTAGTAGTAGTAGTAGGTCGGAAGAGTAGCAATATTTTATTTAGTAAAAAATATATTTTATTGTTTGTTCTAGTTGCCTTTCAGTCGACACATCGCTATGCTTATAATTTCTTACTATGAACCTTGCTTTTGAACAAGAATTGTTTACATAGTACGTGTTTGATGTCTTCCTTTCCTTTGATATATCTACACAACCGTTATTATTATTATTTTCATTATTATTATTATTATTATTATTATTATTTCCCGTCGGTGCCACCAGTATCTTCATTGAACATACCGGTCCGTCTGGAAGTGTTGGAACTGCCCGTGCGGGGGTGTCATTAGAGCCTATCGTCAATTCTTCGTACTCCCCTCACGGGTGAGACGATGGAGGCGCATGTGCAGACTTGCATCAGCCATTGACAGAGAAGCACTATTATTATTATTATTATATTATATTATATTACATTACATTACATTACATTACATTATATTATATTATATTATATTATATTATATTATATTATATTATATTATATTATATTATATTATTATTATTATTATTATTATTATTATTATTAATGGAGGCACATGTCCAGGATCTGGATCTGATGCTATAGTCTGAGGAAGCCTATTATTATTATTATTATTATTATTATTATTATTTTGTGCACCTTGATAGCCCAGTGGTCAAGTTCTACCATCTGGGCCCTGTCGCCAGTTCGATTCCCGTCGGTGCCACCAGTATTTTCATTGAACATACCGGTCCGTCTGGAAGTGTTGGAACTGCCCTTGCGGGGGTGTCATTACAGCCTATCGTCAATTCTTCGTACTCCCCTCACGGGTGAGACGATGGAGGCGCATGTGCAGAAATGCATCAGCCATTGACAGAGAAGCACTATTATTATTATTATTATTATTATTGGACACCGTGATAGCCCAGTGGTCAAGTTCTACCATCTGGGCCCTGTCGCCAGTTCGATTCCCGTCGGTGCCACCAGTATTTTCATTGAACATACCGGTCCGTCTGGACCAGTATTTTCATTGAACATACTGGTCCGTCTGGAAGTGTTGGAACTGCCCTTGCGGGGTGTCATTAGAGCCTATCGTCAATTCTTCGTACTCCTCACGGGTGAGACGATGGAGGCGCATGTGCAGAAATGCATCAGCCATTGACAGAGAAGCACTATTATTATTATTATTATTATTATTATTATTATTATTATTTTGGACACCGTGATAGCCCAGTGGTCAAGTTCTACCATCTGGGCCCTGTCGCCAGTTCGATTCCCGTCGGTGCCACCAGTATTTTCATTGAACATACCGGTCTATTTCTGGACCAGTATTTTCATTGAACATACCGGCCCGTCTGGAAGTGTTGGAACTGCCCTTGCGGGGGTGTCATTAGAGCTTATCGTCAATTCTTCGTACTCCCCTCACGGGTGAGACGATGGAGGCGCATGTGCAGAAATGCATCAGCCATTGACAGAGAAGCACTATTATTATTATTATTATTATTATTATTAGGGAGTACATAGGCCATCGGTCCTTTCCATGGGCTGATTGGTATAAAGCTCCTAGAGTAATGTTCTATGCCGTCACTTCCTTTATTCCACCGATTGGTGTGGAGACTTTCCTTATGGAATGGAGGACTGGATGCACATGGCCTTTTGGCTCAGCAATTGGCAGGAGATACACTATTATTATTATTATTATCATTATTATTATCATTATTATTGGACACCGTGATAGCCCAGTGGTCAAGTTCTACCATCTGGGCCCTGTCGCCAGTTCGATTCCCGTCGATGCCACCAGTATTTTCATTGAACATACCGATCCGTCTGGACCAGTATTTTCATTGAACATACCGGCCCGTCTGGAAGTGTTGGAACTGCCCTTGCGGGGGTGTCATTAGAGCTTATCGTCAATTCTTCGTACTCCCCTCACGGGTGAGACGATGGAGGCGCATGTGCAGAAATGCATCAGCCATTGACAGAGAAGCACTATTATTATCATTATTATTATTATTATTAGTGGCACCGCGATAGCCCAGTGGTTAAGGTCTACCATCTGGGACCTGTCGCCAGTTCGATTCCCGTCGGTGCCAGTATTTTCAAAGGATATTTTCTTTGAAAGTATTGGTCTGTCTGGAAGGCTTGGAGCTGCCTTGCGGGGGTGTCAGTAGAGCCTATCGTCAAATCTTCGTACTCCCCTCGCGGGTGAGACGATGGAGGCACATGTGCAGAAATGCATTCGCCATTGACTGAGAAGCACTATTATTACTACTACTACTATTATTATTATTATTATTATTATTATTATTATTATTTTACAGTAACCAAGGTTTAATAGAAGAACATAGAGAAAGAACATTTGTAGAAGAAAATAGAAAAAGACGTACGCACTGAACACACGTACAGACAAACTATAATCAAGCGATCTGGCCCTAGTGAGCTGCAGGTCCTAATGGAAAACCGGAGCCAATGTTCAACAGCTAGGCTTCATAGAAAGAGAAATATAAAATGAGAGAGAGAGAGAGAGAGAGAGAGAGAGAGAGAGGGAGGGAGAGAGAGAGAGAGAGAGAGAGAGAGAAGAGCGGAGGAATGAAAAGAAAAGCAACAGATAGAAACATAAGCACCAAACAGACATAATCACAACACGCACGTACACAACTCAAACACAAACAAACAAACAAAATAGACAATTTCTCTTTCTATG
>WBZZ01002901.1:20000-71094 GCA_019918135.1 Paulinella micropora
TCAGACACAGCTAACGCAGAGCGCAAGTGAGGTCGATTGACAGTCAGTGACACAGTCCTTAAGGAAACTGTAGCATCTAATGCAATTCACTCGCACCCATAGGCTATCGTAGCCAGGAGGGTTGGTGCAGAGCGTAGTAAGGCTCGACGTGGCGATTGCTCGCACGCAACTATGCCAAGTGCTGCAATATCCGTAAGGAAACCCTATTTTTGACAATAATTTAAGCAAGGTTTAATGGAGGAAAAGACGTTATTATCATTATTATTATTGTTATTATTATTGTTATAATTATTACTATTATTATTATTATGGACACCGTGATAGCCCAGTGGTCAAGTTCTACCATCTGGGCCCTGTCGCCAGTTCGATTCCCGTCGGTGCCACCAGTATTTTCATTGAACATACCGGTCCGTCTGGAAGTGTTGGAAGTGCCCTTGCGGGGGTGTCATTAGAGCCTATCGTCAATTCTTCTTACTCCCCTCACGGGTGAGACGATGGAGGCGCATGTGCAGAAATGCATCAGCCATTGACAGAGAGGCACTATTATTATTATTATTATTATTATTATTATTATTATTATTATTATTATTATTATTATTATTATTATTATTATTATTATTATTATTATTATTATTATTATTATTATTATTATTATTATTATTATTATTATTATTATTATTATTATTATTATTATTATTATGGACACCGTGATAGCCCAGTGGTCAAGTTCTACCATCTGGGCCCTGTCGCCAGTTCGATTCCCGTCGGTGCCACCAGTATTTTCATTGAACATACCGGTCTATTTCTGGACCAGTATTTTCATTGAACATACCGGCCCGTCTGGAAGTGTTGGAACTGCCCTTGCGGGAGTGACATTAGAGCTTATCGTCAATTTTTCGTAGTCCCCTCACGGGTGAGACGATGGAGGCGCATGTGCAGAAATGCATCAGCCATTGACAGAGAGGCACTATTATTATTATTATTATTTTGGACACCGTGATAGCCCAGTGGTCAAGTTCTACCATCTGGGCCCTGTCGCCAGTTCGATTCCCGTCGGTGCCACCAGTATTTTCATTGAACATACCGGTCCGTCTGGAAGTGTTGGAACTGCCCTTGCGGGGGTGTCATTAGAGCCTATCGTCAATTCTTCTTACTCCCCTCACGGGTGAGACGATGGAGGCGCATGTGCAGAAATGCATCAGCCATTGACAGAGAGGCACTATTATTATTATTATTATTATTATTATTATTATTATTATTATTATTATTATTATTATTATTATTATTATTATTATTATTATGGACACCGTGATAGCCCAGTGGTCAAGTTCTACCATCTGGGCCCTGTCGCCAGTTCGATTCCCGTCGGTGCCACCAGTATTTTCATTGAACATACCGGTCTATTTCTGGACCAGTATTTTCATTGAACATACCGGCCCGTCTGGAAGTGTTGGAACTGCCCTTGCGGGGGTGTCATTACAGCCTATCGTCAATTCTTCGTACTCCCCTCACGGGTGAGACGATGGAGGCGCATGTGCAGAAATGCATCAGCCATTGACAGAGAAGCACTATTATTATTATTATTACTATTATTATTATTGGACACCGTGATAGCCCAGTGGTCAAGTTCTACCATCTGGGCCCTGTCGCCAGTTCGATTCCCGTCGGTGCCACCAGTATTTTTTTCATTGAACATACCGGTCTATTTCTGGACCAGTATTTTCATTGAACATACCGGCCCGTCTGGAAGTGTTGGAACTGCCCTTGCGGGGGTGCCATTAGAGCTTATCGTCAATTCTTCGTACTCCCCTCACGGGTGAGACGATGGAGGCGCATGTGCAGAAATGCATCAGCCATTGACAGAGAAGCACTATTATTATTATTATTATTATTATTATTTTCATTGAACATACCGGTCCGTCTGGAAGTGTTGGAACTGCCCTTGCGGGGGTGTCATTACAGCCTATCGTCAATTCTTCGTACTCCCCTCACGGGTGAGACGATGGAGGCGCATGTGCAGAAATGCATCAGCCATTGACAGAGAAGCACTATTATTATTATTATTATTATTATTATTATGGACACCGTGATAGCCCAGTGGTCAAGTTCTACCATCTGGGCCCTGTCGCCAGTTCGATTCCCGTCGGTGCCACCAGTATTTTCATTGAACATACCGGTCCGTCTGGAAGTGTTGGAACTGCCCGTGCGGGGGTGTCATTAGAGCCTATCGTCAATTCTTCGTACTCCCCTCACGGGTGAGACGATGGAGGCGCATGTGCAGATTTGCATCAGCCATTGACAGAGAAGCACTATTATTATTATTATTATTATTATTATTATTATTAAGTGGCACCGCGATAGCCCAGTGGTTAAGGTCTACCATCTGGGACCTGTCGCCAGTTCGATTCCAGTCGGTGCCAGTATTTTCAAAGGATATTTTCTTTGAAAGTATTGATCTGTCTGGAAGGCTTGGAGCTGCCTTGCGGGGGTGTCAGTAGAGCCTATCGTCAAATCTTCGTACTCCCCTCGCGGGTAAGACGATGGAGGCACATGTGCAGAAATGCATTCGCCATTGACTGAGAAGCACTATTATTATTATTATTATTATTATTATTATTATTATTATTATTATTATTATTATTATCAATGGAGGCACATGTCCGAAAGGATCAAATGCCAATTGACTGATAAGTCTATTATTATCATTATCATATTATTAATGGAGGGGTGCACAGTATCGCACCCCACGGGAAGAGGAGGTGGTTGGGCCTCTTCCCACTGGTTCCGAGGCTATGTTGTGTTGTTTTTATAAGACATACACCATGTGGGGTCAAAGGGGTATATACATTCCGCGATCTAGGGGTGGTGACGGGTTTCGAGGCGTCCCAGACACTTACCGCAAAACGTCCTCATGCGCTGGCAGACCGCATGAAATGTCTGCTACCTCCCTTGAGTACCTCCATTCGACTTATACCCAGTCTTGTGGAACTCTCTCATAGGGAACATCAATCAGTTCCAGTTGATTCCCTGCAAGGTATCCGACACGCCGGGCGGGTAGCTATTCAGGGATGGTTAGAGTCACTCTTCCCTCCCCTACATTCACTGTGTGACTGTTGGGTCGAGGGATGGAGGCGCATGGTCCTTGGACTCAGTCATGACAGATCAATACACAATTATTATTATTATTATTATTATTATTATTATTATTATTATTATTATTATTATTATTATTATTATTATTTGTTGGAACTGCCTTGCGGGGGTGTCATTAGAGCCTATCGTCAATTCTTCGTACTCCCCTCACGGGTGAGACGATGGAGGCGCATGTGCAGAAATGCATCAGCCATTGACAGAGAAGCACTATTACTATTATTATTATTATTATTTGGACACCGTGATAGCCCAGTGGTCAAGGTCTACCATCTGGGCCCTGTCGCCAGTTCGATTCCCGTCGGTGCCACCAGTATTTTCATTTGAACATACCGGTCCGTCTGGAAGTGTTGGAACTGCCCGTGCGGGGGTGTCATTAGAGCCTATCGTCAATTCTTCGTACTCCCCTCACGGGTGAGACGATGGAGGCGCATGTGCAGATTTGCATCAGCCATTGACAGAGAAGCACTATTATTATTATTATTATTATTATTATTATTATTATTATTATTATTATTATTATTATTAATGGACACCGTGATAGCCCAGTGGTCAAGTTCTACCATCTGGGCCCTGTCGCCAGTTCGATTCCCGTCGGTGCCACCAGTATTTTCATTGAACATACCGGTCTATTTCTGGACCAGTATTTTCATTGAACATACCGGCCCGTCTGGAAGTGTTGGAACTGCCCTTGCGGGGGTGTCATTACAGCCTATCGTCAATTCTTCGTACTGCCCTCACGGGTGAGACGATGGAGGCGCATGTGCAGAAATGCATCAGCCATTGACAGAGAAGCACTATTATTATTATTATTATTATTATTATTATTATTATTATTATTATTATTATTATTATTATTATTATTATGGAGGGGTGCACAGTATGGCACCCCACGGGAAGAGGAGGTGGTTGGGCCTCTTCCCACTGGTTTCGAGGCTATGTCGTTGTGTTGGCTCCGAGGCTATGTTGTTGTGTTGGTTCCGAGGCTATGTTGTTGTGTTGGTTCCGAGGCTCTGTTGTTGTGTGGGTTCCGAGGCTATGTCGATGTGGGTTCCGAGGCTATGTTGTTGTGTTGGTTCCGAGGCCATGTCGTTGTGTTGTTTTTTATAAGACATACACCACGTGGGATCAAAGGGGTATTTACATTCCGCGATCTAGGGGTGGTGACGGGTTTCGAGGCGTCCCAGATACTTACCACAAAACGTCCTCATGCGCTGGCAGACCGCATGAAATGTCTGCTACCCCTGTGAGTACCTCCATGCGAGACCTACCCAGTCTCGTGGAGCTCTCACGCGGGGAAGATCAATCATTTGTAGTTGATTTCCTGCAAGGTACCCGACACTGTGCGGGTAGTAGGGACTTCCTTTTGGGGCCTTCTATGCAGGATGGTTAGAGTCACTCTTCCCTCCCCAACATACTCACTGTAGTCCCTGTTGGGTCGAGGGATGGAGGCGCATGGCCCTCGGGCTCAGCCATGACAGATCAATATATATATGTATATATATATATATTATTATTATTATTATTATTATTATTATTATTATTATTATTATTATTATTATTATTATTATTATTATTGGACACCGTGATAGCCCAGTGGTCAAGTTCTACCATCTGGGCCCTGTCGCCAGTTCGATTCCCGTCGGTGCCACCAGTATTTTCATTGAACATACCGGTCCGTCTGGAAGTGTTGGAACTGCCCGTGCGGGGGTCATTAGAGCCTATCGTCTATTCTTCGTACTCCCCTCACGGGTGAGACGATGAAGGCGCATGTGCAGATTTGCATCAGCCATTGACAGAGAAGCACTATTATTATTATTATCATTATTATTATTATTATTATTATGGACACCGTGATAGCCCAGTGGTCAAGTTCTACCATCTGGGCCCTGTCGCCAGTTCGATTCCCGTCGGTGCCACCAGTATTTTCATTGAACATACCGGTCCGTCTGGAAGTGTTGGAACTGTCCTTGCGGGGGTGTCATGAGAGCCTATCGTCAATTCTTCGTACTCCCCTCACGGGTGAGACGATGGAGGCGCATGTGCAGAAATGCATCAGCCATTGACAGAGAAGCACTATTATTATTATTATTATTATCATTATTGGCCCTGTCGCCAGTTCGATTCCCGTCGGTGGCACCAGTATTTTCATTGAACATACCGGTCTATTTCTGGACCAGTATTTTCATTGAACATACCGGCCCGTCTGGAAGTGTTGGAACTGCCCTTGCGGGGGTGTCATTAGAGCTTATCGTCAATTCTTCGTACTCCCCTCACGGGTGAGACGATGGAGGCGCATGTGCAGAAATGCATCAGCCATTGACAGAGAAGCACTATTATTATTATTATTATTATTATTATTATTACAGTAAGCAAGGTTTCATAGAGAAAAGAAAGATGAACAAAATTAAGAAGAGCTTAAGTCATACGAATTCTGGTCCCAGGGAACAACAGTACAAGCTCGTAAGGAAAACTGGAAATAAAGTTCAACAGCTAGGCTCCTTGGAAAGAAAAATAAACGAAAAGAAAAGAGATGGAAAGAGAAGAAAAAGGAAAGAGGTAAACATACCAATACAAACAACAAATACACACATAACAAGAAAAACAACAAAAGTATAAAATGGCAAACACAAATACACATAACAAAAGAAACAACGAATACACAAAACAAGCAAACACAAACACATAAGCACCAAGCAGGACAGAGGCGAGGGAGACAGTACTATGAGGCAAGAGCAGAGAGCAGAAGTCAGACATAACCAACACAGGGCGCAAGTGAGATCCATTGACCGTCAGTGAGACAGCCCTTAAGGAAACTGCAGCACCTAACGCAAGTCACTCGCACCCAGAGGCCATCGTAGCCAGGAGGGTGGTGTGCAGAGCGTAGTAAGGCTCGACGTGGCGATTGCTCGCGACGCGACTATGCCAAGTGCTCTTTCTTTTGTTGTTGTTGTTGTTGTTGCTGTTGTCTTTTACAGTAAGCAAGGTTCAATCGAGGAAAAGAAGACAAATAGGATGGATAGAAGAAAAATAAAAGGAGACAGATAGGGAAAACGTAGGGACACACTATAATCATGCGATCTGGCCCAAAGGAGCAGCAGTGCAGGTCCTAATGGAAAACTGGAACCAATGTTCAACAGCTAGGCTCCATAGAAAAATATGTATGAAGCAAGACACATAAAAAGAAAAGACAGAGAGAAGAAAGAAAGACAGGCAAAACAAACGAGATAGGAGAACAAAAAATAACAAAACAAAAGGAACAAGCTCAAAACAACGGCAAGACTACAGCACAGACAAGCACAAACAAGCCAGACAGGGGCAAATGAGACAAGGCATGAAGCAAAAGGCAGGATGCAGGATCAGACACAACCAACACAGGGAGCAAGTAAGACAGTGAGATAGCCCGTAAGGAAACTGTAGCACCATATGCAGAACACTCGCACCCGTAGGCTCTAGTAGCCAGGTGGGGCGTGCGCAGTGCGTAATAAGGATCGACGTGGCCAGAGGCGACGCGAATATGCCGAGTGCTGCAAAATCCTCAAGGACAGGCCCAAGCCTGGCAATCCTTCAGACATGCAACCTCAAGCCAGTCGAGCCAAACCGCACCGCACACAGCCCCACCCCACAACCAACAAATGCCTCCATAAGCCACAACCAACAAGGAGAAGCAACAAACGTAACAAACCAAACAAACACAGCAGGGAGGAGGCGAACAGCCGCCAACAAAGAACACAACACAACAGAAGCAAACACAAGTAGAGGCAACAACCATCAAAAACGATAGGATAAAAGAAACAAGAAACAAGAGAGGAAAAAAGAGCCTTGCTTACGGTAAGAAGACAGGGGAAAGGAGAGAGAAGGAAAAGGTGGCGAACAGTGTGGGACTTGTGATAAGATAGAACTTATCACCCTACCCACTAAAAAGATTTTTTTTTTTAAATATATATATATATTTTTTTTAATATTTATTTTTTTTTTAAATACAGTAAGCAAGGTTTAATACACTGTACAAAAGAAAAGAGAAAGACGTACAGACAAACTGTAATCATGCGATCTGGCCCAAATAAGCTGCAGTACAGTCCTAAAGGAAAATTGGAATCAATGTTCAACAGCTAAGCTCTATAGATAGAAAAATATAAGGAAGATATATATATATATATACAGTAAGCAAGGTTGAGTGGTAAAAAAGAAAGGGGTAAAGACGTAAAAACAAACTATAATCATGCGGTCTGGTTCTAAGCAGGTCCTAAAGGAAAGCTGGAACTAAGGTTCAACAGTTAGGCTCCTTGGAAAGAATAACAAGAGCGAGGAGAGAAAAAAGAAAAACAAGAAAAACAAAAACAAAAACAAAATAAGAAACAAAGAAAGCAAAGAAAGAACAAGAAAACAGAAAGATAGACACAAACAGACAAACCAGACAAGGGCAGGGGAGACAGCATAATAAGGCAAGGGCAGAATGCAGAGATCAGACACAACTAACGCAGGGCGCAAGTGAGGTCGATTGACAGTGAGACAGTCCTTAAGGAAACTGTAGCACCTTTTTTTTATTATTATTATTATTATTTTTTTTTAAACCAGGTACAATGGAGGAAAAGAAGACAGATAGGAAGAAGAAAGATAAAGAAAACAGATAGGGAGAACGTAGGGACACTATAATCATGCGATCTGGCCCCAAGGAGCAGCAGTGCAGGCCCTAATGGAAAACTGGAACTTTTTTTTTTTTTCTTTTTTTTTTTTAATAAAAAAAAAACACAGTAAGCAAGGTTGAATGGTAAAAAAGAAAGGGGAAAAGACGTAAAAACAAACTATAATCATGCGGTCTGGTTCTAAGGAACATCAGTGCAGGTCCTAAAGGAAAACTGGATCTAAGTTTTTTTTTTTTTTTTTTTTTTTTTCAGGTACACAGTAAGCAAGGTTGAATGGTTTTAAATACATAATTTTTTTTTAATATATATCTATATATTTTTTTTATTTATTTATTTATTTTACACAGTAAGCAAGGTTTAATGAGAAACAAGAAGAACAAGATATTAAGAAGAGCTTAGTTCAAATGAAATCCGGTTCCAAGGAACAACAGTACAAGCTCATAAGGAAAACTGGAACTAAGATTCAACAGAAGGCTCCTGGAAAGAAAAAGAAAGGAAAAGAAGAGAAAGAGAAAGAGTAAGAGAGAGAGAAGGCACGAAAGAAGAAAAAAAAAACAAAGAAAAAAAACACAGGTCGAAAAACAAACTGTAAGATAGAAACATGACATAATATATAACATACAGAAACAAAAGACAAAAGACAAAAAGACACAACAACAGAAGCAACAACAAACACAAAAAGGGCAAACACAAACATACAAACACAAGGCCAGACAGATTCAAGGGAGACGATACTATAAAGCAAGAGCAGCATGCAGAGGTCAGACATAACTAACATAGGGCGCAAGTGAGATCGATTGACAGTCAGTGAGACAGCTCTTAAGGAAACTGCAGCACCTAACGCAATTCACTCGCACCCAGGGGCCATCGTAGCCAGGAGGGCGGTGTGCAGAGCGTAGTAAGGCTCGACGTGGCGATTGCTCGAGACGCGACTATGCCGAGTGCTGCAATATCCGTAAGGACCAGCCAAACCCTGTGCAACCTCACAGACATGCAGCCCCAAGCTAGTCGAGCCAAACCACTCCGTACCCCACCCCCCTCATAGACCAGAAGAATCTCCGCTAGCCACAACCCATACCATAAGGCGACAACGCACATGAACAGAAACATGCCCATCGGGCAGCAACAAGTAACAAAATTTTCATTTTTTACACAGTAAGCAAGGTTGAATGGTAAAAAGAAAGGGTAAAGACGTAAAAACAAACTATAATCATGCGGTCTGGTTCTAGGAACATCAGTGGAGCTCCTAGGAAAGAATAATAGGAGTGAGGAAGGAAAAAGAGAAAAACAAGAACAAGAAAAACAAAAACAAAAATAGGAAACAAAGAATGCAAAGCTATCTATCTATCATTCCCGCTGCCCAGCCACACACTGGTCTGTCGAGTGTGGGATGGATGATGCCTATGTGCGCCGTTGGACCAAACATATCACTCTATCATGCTATCATGCTATCATTCCATCATTGCATCATTGTATGTATCTGTGGAGGACGGGTGGCAGTGTTCGTGTTGCTTGCTGCAGCCAGTCTCCACTGCACGCACGCAACGCGCCCTCCACATGCCTACATATGTATGTATGTGTGTATGTATGTATGAATGTATGTTTGTTCGTATGTGTACGTATGTATGTATGTATGTATGTATGTATGTATGTTATGTATGTATGTATGTATGTATGTATGTATGTATGTATGTAGGTATGTATGTATGTATGTATGCATGTATGTATATATGTATACGTATGTAAGAACAACAAAACAGAAAGATAGACACAAACATACAACCAGACAGGGGCAGGAGAGACAGCACAGTAAGGCAAGGGCAGAATGCAGAGATCAGACACAACTAACGCAGGGCGCAAGTGAAATCGATTTTTTTTTTTTTTAACACATTGAGCAAGGTTGAATGGTAAAATAGAAAGAAGAAAAGACGTAAAAACAAACTATAATCATGCGGTCTGGTTCTAAGGAACATCAGTGCAGGTCCTAAAGGAAAACTGGATCTAAGGATCGACAGATAGGCTCCTTGGAAAGAATAATAAGAGGAAGAAAGGAAGAGGAGAAAAAGAAGAAAAATAAAAATAAAATATAAAACAAAGAGAGCAAAGAAAGAACAAGAAAACAGAAGGATAAACACAAACAGACAACCAGACAGAGGCAGGGGAGACAGCACAATAAGGCAAGGGCAGGATGCAGAGATCAGAAACAACTGACGCAGGGCGCGAGTGAGGTCGATTGTCAGTCAGTGAGACAGTCCTTAAGGAAACTGTAGCACCAAACGCAATTCACGCGCACCCGTAGGCTGACGGCCCGGAAGGTGGTGTGCAGAGCGTAGTAAGGCTTTTTTTTTTCTTTTTTCTTTTTATTATTATTATTATTATTTTTTTACACAGTAAGCAAGGCTGAATGAAAAAAGAAAGGGATAAAGACGTAAAAACAAACTATAATCATGCGGTCTGGTTCTAAGAAACATCAGTGCAGGTCCTAAAGGAAAACTGGATCTAAGGATCGACAGATAGGCTCCTTGGAAAGATTAATAAGAGGAAGAAAGGAAGAGGAGAAAAAGAAGAAAGAGAAAAAGAAAATATGGAACAAAGAGCAAGAAAGAACAAGAAAACAGAAGGATAAAGACAAACAGACAACCAGACAGAGACAGGGGAGACAGCACAATAAGGCAAGGGCAGGGTGCAGAGATTAGACACAATTAACGCAGGGCGTCGACTGTCAGTCAGTGAGACAGTCCTTAAGGAAACTGTAGCACCTAACGCAATTCACTCGCACCCGTAGGCTAACGACCAGGAAGGTGGTGTGCAGAGGGTAGTAAGGCTCGACGTGGCGATTGCTCGCGACGCGAATATGCCGAGTGCTGCAATTATCCGTAAGGAAACAGCAAGACAAGATCACAAGATATCTCGTTACGACTTCTGCAAGGCCCCGTTACTTACCCCGTTAATCGCCGAACGAACGTGAGAAATATAAAGGAACGAGAAATCATGTGATCTTTGTCTCACCGTACGACAGGCTCAGTCCTGGCAATCTTACAGACATGCAGCTCCAAGCAAGTCGAGCGAAACCACTCCGCACACAACCCCCCTCACAGTCTCCACCAGCCAAGAAAAGCAACAGACCATAGAAGCAAGAAGAACCTAACAGGCAGCAACAGGTAAAGACAACAAAGAGGAAGGAGAGTAAGGAAAAGAAAGACTTTTTTTTTTTTTTTTAATTTTTTTTTAACAGTAAGCAAGGTTTAATGAGAAAGAGACGAAAGAAAAATAAAGAAGAGCTTAATTCAAATGAATTCTGGTTCCAAGGAACGACAGTACAAGCTCATACGGAAATCTGGAACTAAGGTTCAACATTTTTTTTTAATTTTTTTTTTTAATTACAGCAATCAAGGTTGAATGAGAAAGAGACGAAAGAAAGATAAAGAAGAGCTTAATTCAAAAGAAATCTGGTTCCAAGGAACGACAGTACAAGCTCATAAGGAAATCTGGAACTGAGGTTCAACAGAAAGCTCCTGGCAAGAGTAAAATGGAAGTTTTTTTTTTTTTTTTTTTTTTTTTTTTTTTTTTTTTTTTTGGGGGGGGGGATGAAAAGATGTAGTGACAGTATTAAAATATAAAATACTAATTAAAATAACTCGTAACTCAAAAACTTTTTTTTTTTTTTTTTATTTTTATTTATTTATTTTTTATTTACAGTAAGCAAGGTTTAATTTTTTTTTAAGCAAGCAAGGTTTAATGAGAAGGAGACGAAAGAAAAATAAAGAAGAGCCTAATTAAAAAGAAATCTGGTTCCAAGGAACGACAGTAAAAGCTCAAAAGGAAATCTGGAACTAAGGTTCAACAGAAAGCTCCTGGAAAGAATAAAATGGAAGAGAAAAGAAAGAAAAAAAAGATAGAAAGAAAGAAAGAAAGGAACAAAAAAAAAAAAAAAAAAAAAAAAAAAAAAACGGAAAAGAATAGAGAACGAAGAGAAAAAAACAACAAAGATAAAAAAAACGAAACACAAAAGAGAAAAGAAACTACAAACAAAAAAAACAAAAAAAAAAACAAAGAAACGAAACAAAAGAAACAAAAACAAAACAAAAAGACACAACAACAGAAGCAGCGACAAACACCAAAAGCAAACACAAACAAACACAAGGCCAGACAAGGGCAAGGGAGAAGATACTGAACTAGAAGGCAAGAGCAGAAAGCGCCGGCAGAGGTAAGACATGTAAGACATAACTAACCATGGGCGCAAGTGAGATCAATTGACAGTCAGTGAGACAGCTCTTAAGGAAACTGCAGCACCTAACGCAATTCACTCGCACCCATGGGCCATCGTAGCCAGGAGGGTGGTGTGCAGAGCGTAGTAGTAGTTTTTTTTTTTTCCCAGTAAGCAAGGTTTAATGAGAAAAGAGACGAAAGAATTTTATTATTATTATTATTATTATTATTCTTACAGTAAGCAAGGTTTAATGAGAAAGAGACGAGAGAAAAATATATATATATATATATATATTTTAAAACAGTAAGCAAGATTTAATGAGAAAGAGACGGAAGAAAAATAAAGAAGAGCTTAATTCAAAAGAAATCTGGTTCCAAGGAGCGACAGTACAAGCTCATAAGGAAATCTGGAACTAAGGTTCAACAGAAAGCTCCTGGAACGAGTAAAATGGAAGAGAAAAGAAAAGAAAAAAAGATAGAAAGAAAGAAAGAAAGGAACAAAGAGAAAAAGAAAAAAAAGGAAAAGAATAGAGAACGAAAAAAAAAAAACAGTAAAGAAAGATAAAAAAACAAAACACAAAAGAAATAGAAACAAAAAACAAAAGAAAAAAAAAAAAGGAAACAAAGGAAACAAAAACAAAACCAAAAGACAACAAAAGAGGCAGCGACAAACACCAAAGGCAAACACAAACAAACAACACAAGGCCAGACAGGGGCAAGGGAGACGATACTGAACTAGAAGGCAAGAGCATAAAGCGCCGGCAGAGGTAAGACATAATTAACAATGGGCGCAGGTGAGATCAATTGACAGTGAGACAGCTTAAGGAAACTGCTGCACCTAACGCAATTCACTCGCACCCAGAGGCCATCGAAGCCAGGGGGGTGGTGTGCAGAGCGTAGTAAGGCTCGACGTGATTGCTCGCGACGTTATTATTATTCATGTCCAGGATCTGGATCTGATGCCATAGTCTGAGGAAGCCTATTATTATTATTATTATTATTATTATTATTATTATTATTATTATTATTATTATTATTTAAGGGAGTACATAGGCCATCGGTCCTTTCCATGGGCTGATTGGTATAAAGCTCCTAGAGTAATGTTCTATGCCGTCACTTCCTTTATTCCATCGATTGGTGTGGAGACTTTCCTTATGGAATGGAGGACTGGATGCACATGGCCTTTTGGCTCAGCAATTGGCAGGAGATACACTATTATTATTATTATTATTATTATTATTATTATTATTATTATTATTACCATCTGGGCCCTGTCGCCAGTTCGATTCCCGTCGGTGCCACCAGTATTTTCATTGAACATACCGGTCTATTTCTGGACCAGTATTTTCATTGAACATACCGGCCCGTCTGGAAGTGTTGGAACTGCCCTTGCGGGGGTGTCATTAGAGCTTATCGTCAATTCTTCGTACTCCCCTCACGGGTGAGACGATGGAGGCGCATGTGCAGAAATGCATCAGCCATTGACAGAGAAGCACTATTATTATTATTATTATTATTATTATTATTATTATTATTATTGGACACCGTGATAGCCCAGTGGTCAAGTTCTACCATATGGGCCCTGTCGCCAGTTCGATTCCAGTCGGTGCCACCAGTATTTTCATTGAACATACCGATCCGTCTGGACCAGTATTTTCATGGAACATACCAGCCCGTCTGGAAGTGTTGGAACTGCCCTTGCGGGGGTGTCATTAGAGCTTATCGTCAATTCTTCGTACTCCCCTCACGGGTGAGACGATGGAGGCGCATGTGCAGAAATGCATCAGCCATTGACAGAGAAGCACTATTATTATTATTATTATTATTATTATTATTATTATTATTATTATTATTATTATTATTATTATTATTATTGGACACCGTGATAGCCCAGTGGTCAAGTTCTACCATCTGGGCCCTCGGCGCCAGTTCGATTCCCGTCGGTGCCACCAGTATTTTCATTGAACATACCGGTCCGTCTGGACCAGTATTTTCATTGATCATACCGGTCCGTCTGGAAGTGTTGGAACTGCCCTTGCGGGGGTGTCATTAGAGCCTATCGTCAATTCTTCGTACTCCCCTCACGGGTGAGACGATGGAGGCGCATGTGCAGAAATGCATCAGCCATTGACAGAGAAGCACTATTATTATTATTATCATTATTATTATTATTATTGGACACCGTGATAGCCCAGTGGTCAAGTTCTACCATCTGGGCCCTGTCGCCAGTTCGATTCCCGTCGGTGCCACCAGTATTTTCATTGAACATACCGGTCCGTCTGGAAGTGTTGGAACTGCCCTTGCGGGGGTGTCATTAGAGCCTATCGTCAATTCTTCGTACTCCCCTCACGGGTGAGACGATGGAGGCGCATGTGCAGATTTGCATCAGCCATTGACAGAGAAACACTATTATTATTATTATTATTATTATTCAGCCCAATGGCCTCAAGGCGTTAAACTGTGACGCCAACTCATAACCCTTTGGTGGTAGATGCTGGGGAGGAGGGTCGTTGCGCGCGTAAAAGATCTTAAACTCCGCATATGCTGGTTGATAGCCCAGGACCCAGCAGACACCAGATTGTTATGGGTGGGGTTTCGAGGCAGCTCTAGCAACCGCGCTTGGTGTATGCACTTGCACATTCGGTGACGTCTTGCAAGAGGTTGCTGGGACTGCGGAATAACCTCTGCTTAGTGCAGTCTTGCCCTCAGGAGCTCCATCGGTGGCCCCGATCATCAGGCGAGAGACTGACACGGGGGGGTGGAGGACCTCGAACAAGGGTATTGGAGGCTTATGTCCGTTTAGGATATGCCATTAGCTGCATCAGTACGCCTCAGATATAGTATTATTATTATTATTATTACAGTAAGCAAGGTTTAATGAGGAAAAGAAAAAGAGGAAACAAAGAAGAACAAAAGATAAAGAACATAAAGAAGAGCTTAACTCAAAAGAGATTTTTTTTTAATTTTTTTTTTACAGTAAGCAAGGTTTAATGAGAAAGAGAGACGATAGAAAAAAAGAGCCTAATTCAAAGAATTCTGGTTCCAAGGAACAACAGTACAATCTCATAAGGAAATCTGGAACTAAGGTTCAACAGAAAGCTCCTGGAAAGAATAATATGGAAGGGAAAAGAAAGAGAGAAAAAAAAAAAGAAAGATAGAAAGGAAGAAAAAGATAAAGAAAAAAATCCAGGAAAAGAAAAGAAGACGGAGAAACAAAAAACAGTGAAGAAAGAAAAAAGCAATAAAAGACAAAAAAGGAGCAGGAACAGAAAACAAGAGAAACAAAAGAAACAAACAAACAAGCAAAACAAAAGAAACAAACAAGCGAAACAAAAGAAACAAAAACAAAACAAAAACAAAACAAAAAATACAACAAAAGAGGCAGCAACAAACACAAGAAAGCAAAACAAAGAAACACAACGCCAGACAGTGGCAAAGGAGACGATACTGAACTAGAAGGTAAGAGCGGAAAGTGCCAGAAAAAGGTAAGACATAACTAACATGGGCGCAAGTGAGATCAATTGACAGTCAGTGAGACAGCCCTTAAGGAAACTGCAGCGTTAGAGCCTAACGCAATTCACTCGCACCCGGAGGCTATCGTAGCCAGGAGGGTGGTGTGCAGACTCGACGTGGCGTACTCGCGACGCGATTATGCCGAGTGCTGCAGTATCCATAAGGACCAGCCCAAGCCTGGCAACCTCATAGACATGCAGCCTCAAGCTAGTCGAGCCAAACCACTCCGCACCCCACCCCCCTCATAGACCAGAAGAAACTCCACAAGCCACAAGCATAAACATAAAGCTATACAGTAGAGCCATGCCAGAACAAGCCCAAACCTAACAGGCAGCAGTAGATAAGAAAAACGAAAGAAAATGAAAACAAAAGGGGAAAAGAAAGAAAAAGAGATAAAGATAATAATAGTAACAAAAATAATAATAATAGTAATAGTGCTTCTCTGTCAATGGCTGATGCAAATCTGCACATGCGCCTCCATCGTCTCACCCGTGAGGGGAGTACGAAGAATTGACGATAGGCTCTAATGACACCCACGCACAGGCAGTTCCAACACTTCCAGACGGACCGGTATGTTCAATGAAAATACTGGTCCAGACGGGAATCGAACTGGCGACAGGGCCCACTAATAATAATAATAATAATAATAATAATAATAATAATAATAATAATAATAATAATAATAATAATAATAGTGCTTCTCTGTCAATGGCTGATGCATTTCTGCACATGCGCCTCCATCGTCTCACCCGTGAGGGGAGTACGAAGAATTGACGATAAGCTCTAATGACACCCCCGCAAGGGCAGTTCCAACACTTCCAGACGGGCCGGTATGTTCAATGAAAATACTGGTCCAGACGGACCGGTATGTTCAATGAAAATACTGGTGGCACCGACGGGAATCGAACTGGCGACAGGGCCCAGATGGTAGAACTTGACCACTGGGCTATCACGGTGTCCAAATAATAATAATAATAATAATAATAATAATAATAATAATAATAATAGTGCTTCTCTGTCAATGGCTGATGCATTTCTGCACATGCGCCTCCATCGTCTCACCCGTGAGGGGAGTACGAAGAATTGACGATAAGCTCTAATGACACCCCCGCAAGGGCAGTTCCAACACTTCCAGACGGGCCGGTATGTTCAATGAAAATACTGGTCCAGACGAATCGGTATGTTCAATGAAAATACTGGTGGCACCGACGGGAATCGAACTGGCGACAGGGCCCAGATGGTAGAACTTGACCACTGGGCTCTAGGCCCTGTCGCCAGTTCGATTCCCGTCGGTGCCACCAGTATTTTCATTGAACATACCGATCCGTCTGGACCAGTATTTGCATTGAATATACCGGCCCGTCTGGAAGTGTTGGAACTGCCCTTGCGGGGGTGTCATTAGAGCTTATCGTCAAATCTTCGTACTCCCCTCACGGGTGAGACGATGGAGGCGCATGTGCAGAAATGCATCAGCCATTGACAGAGAAGCACTATTATTATTATTATTATTATTATTATTATTATTATTATTATTATTATTATTATAATTATTTTACAGTAAGCAAGGTTTAATGAGAAAGAGACAAGAGAAAAATAAAGAAGAGCTTAATTCAAAAGAATCTGGTTCCAAGGAACAACAGTGCAAGCTCATAAGGAAATCTGGAACTAAGGTTCAACAGAAAGCTCCTGGAAAAAGAGTAAGATGGAAGAGAAAAGCAAGAGAAAAAAGATAGAAAGAAAGAAAGGAACAAAGAGATAAAGAAAAACCAGGAAAAGAAAAGAGAACTTAGAAACAAAAAACAACAAAGATAAAAAAACAAAACACAAAAGAGAATAGGAACAAAAAAAAGAAACAAAAAAAACAAACAAACAAGGGAAACAAAAGAAACAAAAACAATACAAAAAGACAACAACAGAGGCAGCGACAAACACTAAAAGCAAACATAAACAAACAAACACGTTTTTTTTTTTTTTTTTTTTTTTTTTTTTTTTTTTTTTTTTGCAGTAAGCAAGGTTTAATGAGAAAGAGACGATAGAAAAAAAGAAGAGCCTAATTCAAAAGAATTCTGGTTCCAAGGAACAACAGTACAAGCTCATAAGGAAATAGTTTTCTTTTCCTTTCCTGGTTTTTCTTTATCTCTTTCTCCTTTCTTTCTATCTTTTTTCTCTTTCTTTTCCCTTCCATATTATTCTTTCCAGGAGCTTTCTGTTGAACCTTAGTTCCAGATTTCCTTATGAGCTTGTACTGTTGTTCCTTGGAAACCAGAATTCTTTTGAATTAGGCTCTTCCTTTTTTCTATCGTCTCTTTCTCATTAAACCTTGCTCACTGTTAAAAAAAAAAAATCTCGCGCCCATGTTAGTTATGTCTTACCTTTTTCTGGCACTTTCCGCTCTTACCTTCTAGTTCAGTATTGTCTCCCTTGCCACTGTCTGGCGTTGTGTTTGCTTGTTTTGCTTTTTGTGTTTGTTGCTGCTATCTATTGTTTTGTTTTTGTTTTGTTTTTGTTTTGTTTTTGTTTCTTTTGTTTCTCTTGTTTTTTTTTTTTTTTTTGCTTTTTTCTTTCTTCGCTCTTCTTTGTTTCTCCGTCTTCTTTTCTTTTCCTGGTTTTTCTTTGCTCTTTCTTCCTTTCTTTCTTCCTGTCTTTCTTTCTCTCTTTCTTTTCTCTTCCATATTATTCTTTCCAGGAGCTTTCTGCTGAACCTTAGTTCCAGATTTCCTTATGAGCTTGTACTGTTGTTCCTTGGAACCAGAATTCTTTTAAATTAGGCTCTTCTTTTTTTCTGTCGTCTCTTTCTCATTAAACCTTGCTTACTGTAAATAATAATAATAATAATAATAATAATAATAGGCTTCCTCAGACTATAGCATCAGATCCAGATCCTGGACATGTGCCTCCATTGGGTCACCGGGGTCAGCCGATCCCAACGCATTGTCAGAACACCAAACAGACATAGCAGCAACAGCAACAGCAGGGGCAGATGGGGGCTGTGAAGTGCATGAAGAGCTAGATGCGAGGGTGTTAGCTGAAGAGAAGAACTCCGAGACACTACGCTGCGCTCCCGAACCCCTCTCTCTAGCCAGGACGTCCACTCTGCGCGGACGGCCGCGCCGCGCAACATCAACGTCACTTGGGGGAGAGGGTGGGACAGAAGCTGATGGAACCTCAGTGAGGTCAATCACCTCCTCGCCCCCATCCTCCACCCCAAGCTCCTCCCTTTTACCCTCCCTAGCAGACCAACACTCAGACACATATGATCCAAACAACACATCCAACTTTGGAGGGGGACGCAACGCTGTAACCCCTAACAACGCAGCAAGCCTAAAGTTACTGCGGAAGCGCGACTTCCCCTGAAAAAACTTACAAAACAATCGTGATTGATCCACAGGCGACATATCATCCCAACCCTGCCGCACAGAGCCCTCCCGCTCCCGCCCAAGCAACACATCCTCCACCACAACCTCACCGCCTACGACCTCACCACCCTCCTCACTCCCTCCATCCCCCTCAGCAGCCCCCACAGCCATGCCACCGAGCCTCTGCATACTCAGCAACAGCTGCTTACGTCTCCCCTCATGCATGGGGCAATCCCATAAGAAGTGCGCAAGGGACTCATTGACATCATCATGACAACAGAAGCAGCGAGGGGACATGCCACTGACCAACTTGCTGCGGTACAACCGAAGGCGGTTGTTGCAGCTGAGCAACCTTCTCCGAAGCAGATTATAATGCGCATCATCAAGGGCTACCCATCTTGGGAACTCCTTAGTTCCAAAGACTTGTCTTAGGATGACTCGCAGGCCATCAGTAAGATCGCTGCCTGCCTCTTGCTTGTCCCACATCAGTTGCTGCACCATCTTGACGTCCTGCTGAAGGGCCCACTTGTCCACAGTCAAAAACCAACCCTCGAGGTCCTTCTCTGAGCTATTTAGGAGCTCCTGAAGCCCTTGTTGTAGATCCATTGAGTCCCTGATAGCGCCTTCGGCCTCCGCAGTCCAGTCGGATTTGACTTGAGATGCGATGACAGGAAATCGCTTCTCCGGTAGAACACGCAGCCGTCCATAGAACTTCAGTTGCGCCGCCCGCCGCAAACGCTCCGCACTCAAAGAGCGCGCCAGAAAGAGTGTAATCCACTTGCTTGTCTTAGGGCTGATGCCGAGAATCATCCTCATGGGGCGCAGCATTGCTGCCTCCAGCTTGGTGAGCTGCGATACGGGGGCACGCCAGACATCGAAGGCGTACTTCAGCTTGGCCCCCACAAGTTGATTCCAGCACATGAGACGATACCTAGCTTGTATCTCACCTGCACACCACAAAGAGTACCAACCTGCGGTGGCGACTTCAGTGACACGCGTAGCCCGCAGGGCCTGCTCCTTCCACTTCAGGTCGTCGGTGATAACCACTCCCAGGTACTTGTACTGACTGGTGACACAAAGCTTCTGGCCGCGAAACCACACCACGGGCTCACCTCGCTCCCTGATACTTGGTCGTTTCGCCTTGCTCGACGTGTAAATGGGCATGATTTCCGTCTTGCCGGGCTTCAAGTTGACTTCCAGCCTGTAATCTTCCGCGAACTTGGCCACAACATTGACCATCTTCTGGAGCTCGGTGCGACTGTGAGCGATGAGGGCCACGTCGTCCGCGTATAGAAGTGCCTTGATGTCGTTCAGCCGCTTCACATCCGTGATCTTGAGGGCACTCGCCAGCCGATCACACAGCTCATCCATAAAGACGTTGAAGAGTGTGGGAGAGAGAGGGGACCCCTGTTGGACGCCTACACGCTCCAGTACTTCGGGGGTGAGTGCTCCATCAACTAGCACTTGCGACGAAGTCTGCTCGTAGCACCTGCGTAGCGTGCGCCAGAACTTGCCCCTTACACCCAGCTTCCAGAGCCTCTCAAATAGGCCATCTCTCCAAACAGACGGGAAAGCCTTGCGTAGATCGACGAACAGGACATACGACTCCCGCTTCTGCTGCTGACGCCCCTTCAACCTCTGCCAAAGGGTAAAGACCTGATCCGTAGTGCGACGCCCCGGGCGGAAGCCTCCCTGCTCTGGACGTAGCTTATCCGGGCCATCCACGAAGAGCGTTAGACGAGTAGCTAATAAGGACAGATACAGCTTACCAAGGCAACTAATAATCGAGATATCCCTCCAGTTGTCAGGATCCGTAGGATCCCCACCCTTGGGGATATTGACGATGATTCCCTTGCCCCAAGCTTTTGGAGTCCTCTCGGCTTCTCGACTCCAGTTGAAGTACTGCGTTAAGTAGCCATTGATGTAGGCGCCGCCATACTTGAGCATCTCGTTCTTCACTTTGTCCTCGCCACAAGCTTTGTGGTTATTCAGGGCACGTTGCCTTGCAAGGACCTCCTCTTGCGTGAACGGCTTGTCCAGCTCTTCGCAAGTGTCTTCACCTACTTCGTGCTCCTTCATAGCCCGGGCCACCTCATCTCTGAAGCGATCGTTCCAGTGGAACTGCCGCTTAGCTTCGGCTTCCTCCCACTCCAGCGAGCCTGCTTCTGCACAGCACTCCACCACAACAGCCGCACTTGCCGGATTTTCCCGTGGCTTCACCGAATTTTTCCGAAATTCCTCCCACCGAGCGACCTTTTCCGGCAGCGTACACGCCAGTGAGCCATCCTCCCTTTGCACCGGCGCGGAGACCTTCGTTCTGCGTGCCCCGCCAAGCCGCTTCGCGAGTAGCCAAAAGCGCTTTGAGGATTGTTCGCGTTGACATTTGACCGCTTCTTCCTGCACTTGCTTGAAGGAGGCGGACTTCTTGGCCCGAGTTGCCTTCCGAATTTGCTTGCGGAGCCGTAGCCAATTCAGACGGGCTTCCGCATTCGATTCATCCCTCCTGTATGCTGCGTAGGCCTCCCGGCGCTGCTGAATGAGCTCCTTTAGCTCCCCGTCGAACCAATTGTTGGTGAAACGGGGTCGTATACATCTGGAGCCAAGGACCCGGTGCGCCGCCATTCGGAAGGACTGCGCCACTCGCTCGGTGACGTCATCTACCACCCGTTGGCTGTCGGCACCACCCGATAGGTCAAGCTCAGGCAGCTGATGCACTCCAAGCTTCTGTAGGCAATGCTGGAATACGTCATCGAACTTGTCGCGTAGATAATCCAGCGCTTGCTTCGCAGCGTGATCATTACCCGAGACACCAGCACCAATAAGCTTATCAACACGAAAGGACCTGTAAGGTTTCGCAGCCCGCTTTGGCCGGCGCTGGCCGCTCCACGTCAGTTCGGCCCATACTGCCTTGTGGTCCGTATCAAGATCATCTTCGCATACTCCGAACTTTGCTCCAGATGCCAAGCCAGGCGACGCGCAGATGTAATCGAGGAGGTGCTTGCCTGTGCCCATGCCGCGCTGCTCACGCCGGGACCACCAGTAGGACCCTTCCACTGGGCACGAGAAGTTGCTCAGATTTCGCAGGCCCGTAGCGACGAGGACAGCCGCGAGTCTCTTGCCGTTCTCCGAACGTACCGGTGCTCCCTTATCATCGACCTCCCCGTGTTGACCGACGATGCCCTCCTCTTTTCGGCTGCATGCCGGCCCGAGCTTCGCGTTGGCATCCGCCACCGTGACCACAAGACCTTTGGCTCCAAAAAAAGCTATAGCTGCCTGCCAGGCCGCATACGCCTCTGACGACTCTTCTTCCTGCGTTTCCTGGGGAAAGTAGCCGTTGCCCACATAGATATCCTGAGCGCCGGCAACACCCGAGGCGATACGCAGCCACACTTGCTGCCGGTGGTCGACGGGGGCTGACACCAGGTTGCAATACGGACCAAGGAAGTTAGCAACCGCGAATAGAACCCCACCCTTGCAGCGATTTTTCTCGCTGACCTCCGCAGGTTTTCCAAAAATCCGGAATCCATCCAGGCTGCATTTGGAAAGTTGCTTCTTGCCCATGCGGTGCTCCTGAGCCCCGATGACTAGCCAGCCCTCGTGCTTGTAGAATGATGCCCATTCCGCCGTGCCTACGTTGTCGTATCCCGTTTTACCCTGCCAGTTGTGACTCGCGACGAGTAGCTTGAAGCCGGTATCGAACTGCTTGGAGCGGTGCTTCTTGGCTCGTTTCCGGACCCGACGGCCGCGCTTGGCTTCCGCCCTCGTGCTGCCCCCCTCTGCAGGTGCTTGCGCAGGTTGGTCCCCCACTGCACTGGCCGCCGAATGCAGGGGCACCACATGCATATCAGCACACTCAGACACACACTTAGGTGCATCGGCAGCCAATTCCGAAGACACCACCTGCACATCATCGACACATTCTTCATGCAGAGGCAAGACGCGATATCCCGTCGCAGCTTCCTCCTTCCGGACCGCCGCTTCCCCACGCAGATGGATGCGAATAAGCCTTCGGACACGTTCCCTGTCCCTGAACCTGCGCCCAAGGGCCACATTGACCCCTCTGCCGAAGAATTTGAGATGTTTGAGTTGCTGCAACGCCGTCTGCCTGCTGGCATCGTCCTCGTAGACCAGCTCCAGGTGACGAGACATTCGCTGGCCTTGCCACTCCATTACCGGGACCACCAGACCAAGACCGCTCATTTTGGAGGCGATCTCCTGTAGATTGGCGCGTTCTGAGAGCCCCCAGACAATCAGATTACGCCCGTCCTTGTCGTACCGATCTACCCGCCGGTACCGTCGAGGCGGCGGTGCCATCTGCCATATAGCGCCGCTCGCCTTATGTTGAAGCGCCGACCCGTGTGCCAGGTTTGGGGAGGAAGGATGAGGCGCAGCTAAGATAGCCTCTCCACGTGGTTCAGGAATTCCGTCATATACGCGAGCCCTCATCCTCCCATCCTGGGACATCGGGCCAGAGCCCGTCGAAGAGGCATTCCCACGGGGATTGTCCAGGTCTTCGGCGATTCTACCTTGTCCCATAAGGGCCACAGTGGTAGCTCCGTGCTTCGCGTATTTGTAATCCATTGAGAGTAGTAGACGGCCAATGTCGCTGGCCATCACCGCCGCGCCTCTTTACGCCGAGGAAAGCGCCCGTCCATGCAAATAGCATCGGCGGTATCTGCAACACACACTACACGCATTTCCGCCGGTGTCACTGGACGCTGCCGCGTCGCTTCGTGCCCTTCGGCGCCCGCCAGCACCCCCAGCGTCGCCAGAACCTGCCTCACGCACTACACACACTCTCCATCGCATCGCCAACGCCTCTACTCTCATGCCTTATGGACTTTCAGCTGCTCCTAACAATACACATCATGAGGTACGGGTGTCCCCGAGTGGAGCCAGATCGGACGGCGTGCCGCTGAAACTCCTTCCCCCACGTGGGTATAGAAGGCGCGAACCTAGCGGTACCTATAGGGTCTTACAGACAAGTATAGTAATCCCAGCCGAAGCTGCTCAGTTAGAAATGCAACGGTGGAGGGTGTGAATGCATGGGGCAAGGCACGGCAACGCAGCAAGGCACTGGCAGGCATTGGGACCGACTGAAGCCCCTCTCCAACGTGCGCTCATCATGTGTTCCAGTTAGGCAAGCCCGAAGAAGCGAAGATAGGGAGGAGACAAAACCCAGATAGGATGAAGATAGGATTAACATGAAGCCGAAATGGAGCCGAGTTGGAACAGGTCAACTCGGCCCCATCTCGGTTCAATGTGAATCCTATCTTCAACCCATCTCGGTACTGTTTCCTCCGAATGCTCACCTCAACAAGATCACCAAACCGGAACTGGAAGCCCCCAGGCATTTACTTGGCAGGAAATTCGGCGAAAATGGGCTAACCAGGAAACCAGACCCAAACCAACAGCCAAGAAAAACGAGCCAACCAACAATCCAACAGACAACCCCACAACCTGCCTGGCCGAACCCCTACCGAGTAAATGCCCAGTTGAGAGTTGCGCATATCCCGGTGACCGCCCTCCCCAAGCGGTCACCTTCGTGGGGAGAGGCCCAACCACCTCCTCTTCCCATGGAGTGCCATCTTGTGCACCCCTCCAGAATAATAATAATAATAATAATAATAATAATAATAATAATAATAATAATAATAATAATAATAATAATAATAATAATAATAATAATAATGATAATAATGTATCTCCTGCCAATTGCTGAGCCAAAAGGCCATGTGCATCCAGTCCTCCATTCCATAAGGAAAGTCTCCACACCAATCGGTGGAATAAAGGAAGTGACGGCATAGAACATTACTCTAGGAGCTTTATACCAATCAGCCCATGGAAAGGACCGATGGCCTATGTACTCCCTAATAATAATAATAATAATAATAATAATAATAATAAACTTTCTCATTAAACCTTGCTTGCTGTAAAAAAAAAAAAAATAATCGCGTCGCGAGTACGCCACGTCGAGCCTTACTACGCTCTGCACACCACCCTCCTGGGTACGATAGCCTCCGGGTGCGAGTGAATTGCGTTAGGTGCTGCAGTTTCCTTAAGGGCTGTCTTACTGACTGTCAATTGATCTCACTTGCGCCCATGTTAGTTATGTCTTACCTTTTTCTGGCACTTTCCGCTCTTACCTTCTAGTTCAGTATCGTCTCCTTTGCCACTGTCTGGCGTTGTGTTTGTTTGTTTTGCTTTCTTGTGTTTGTTGCTGCCTCTTTTGTTGTATTTTTGTTTTGTTTTTGTTTTGTTTTTGTTTTGTTTTTGTTTCTTTTGTTTCGCTTGTTTGTTTGTTTCTTTTGCTTATCTTGTTTTTTGTTCCTGCTCCTTTTTTGTCTTTCTTGTTTTTTTTCTCTCTTCGCTGTTTTTTGTTTCTCTGTTTTCTTTTCTTTTCCTGGTTTTTCTTCTTAACCTCTTTCTTCCTTTCTTTCTTTCTATCTTCTCTTTCTCTTTCCTTTCCCTTCCATATTATTCTTTCCAGGAGCTTTCTGTTGAACCAAAACAGAGAAACAAAAAACAGTAAAGAAAGAAAAAAGCAAAAAACAAAAGAGTAAAGGAGAAAAAAACAAGACAAACAAATGAAACAAACAAACAAGCGAAACAAAAGAAACAAAAACAAAACAAAAAAGACAACAATAGAGGCAGCAACAAACACAAAAAAGCAAACAAACACAAGGCCGGAAGTTTTTTTTTTTTTTTCCCTGAAAACCTAGTTCCAAGGCCTCATTTTCTTCGCTACCTCGGCCGGTCAGTCACATATAAAATTGGGGACAAATTCCCACCAAAATTCAAGAAAAAAATACTTTTTTTTTTTGTTGTTGTTGTTGTTGTTGTTGTTGTTGTTGTTGTTGTTGTTCTTGTTCTTGTTGTTGTTGTTGTTGTTGTTGTTATTGTTGTTGTTGTTGTTGTTGTTGTTGTTGTGCAGCCCTTCTGATGGGACTGGTACCGTACGTCAGCTGCTCCTGCAGTGTGGGAAAGGCGCGTATGCCGTAACTGAAAACACTTACAATTTTCATCTCTGCATTTCTCCCTCTAGAACTCCCTCTCTCCCTCTCTCACACTCTCCCTAGGGAAAACAACACCGCATTGTAATATAATTTGTTATTCGTCTATACCTTTTTTTCCTTGCTTCTCATGTACATGTCTGTCGACGCCGGACCGACGTCTGCCTGTCTGTCTGTCAGTAGTATAGGGTCGCACTACAAGACACTTTTTCAATACACACCCCCCGCCCCCAGGGACACACCCCGGCCGGCCCGGACGGAACAAAATGGCAACGGTCGGAAAAAAGTGGAAACGGTTAATAAAATGATACACGTAGCCTTTCTCAACATTGAACACAGTCACAGCTGTCAATTTGCGAAAAAAAATATATAACGGGTTTTGCGATTTTATCTTGACTTTTTTTGTTGAAGTTGCTGTTAGATAGGCGACTGATAAATAAAAGGAAAACGAGCCCGTGAGCGAAACATTGATGACAGGTATTGTTTTGCACGAAAAATGCAAAATAGACCAACAGATTTTCTCGCTGCCCAAAAAGTCGTTTTTTGGGAAGGAGAAAAGAAGGCCATTTTACCCCTTGCAAAAATATATAAAACTGATATATATGTCCAATAATTTTGATAACTTTAATAACTTTGATAATTATTCTGATAATTCTGATAATGAGAGTATAAGGAGAGACAGTAATGACTGGATAGAATATTATATGGATAAGCCAGAAACTAAAGTAAATAGAGATAAAATGAGAGTAAGTAATCAAATAGAGTTGATAAATGAAAAAATAAAAGAACTAACTAAGAAAAAAGAAGAGCTTGAAGAGAGAGAGGATGCGATAGACGAAAGATTAGTAGAGATAGAAGAAGAGAAGCAAAAAAAGAAAAATAATGATAAAATGAAAAGAAAGAGAAAGAGAGAAGAAGAAAGAAGAAAGAAAGAGGAGAGGTTGTTAGATAGTTGGTTGCAAGCTAGGAAGCAACCATTGAGTTTGAGAGAGGAGGAGCAGGCGAGGAAGTTAATATGTAATGGAGATAGCTTTGATATGGTTTTGGATAAATATAATAAATACAGAAATAGGGTTGAGGGGTAAAAATAGCTGAATATATAAAGTCCTGGGCAAGACATTAAACTACCCCTACATAAACACACATATTTGTCCCTCTATGTGTGTTTGTGTAGGCCGTGATGCCGCCGAAGAAGAAGGAAGAAAAAGCACCAGCTGAGGTAATTTTCTCTTTCTTTTTTGTTGTTTGTTTCTTAGCATTGTGTGTTGTGTAGATGGATGATGGAGTAGTCGGTGTTATGGCGGCAATGAGACTTGGTCGAAAGAAAGGAGCAAAAAAAGCAGGCGAGAAAAAGGTGAGATCTCCTAGGCTGGTCCAGGAAAAGGGATATACTAACGCTGTTTTCAAAGCAGGAACCAATCATGTTTATCTATATGATGATGACACTTTACCTCTTTTGAACGAAGGTGAGAGTGTTCACAGGGCTGCTATGAAAACTTACAAGAATGAAACAAAAAAGGAAGATTACAGAGTTGTGCTTTACGAGGACGGCCGCTACGAACTGTTCAAATCACTCGATAATGTCAACTCCATAACAAAGGGTGTCAATGTTGACGTAATTTATAAAGGGGTTGATGGAGTGCTCGCTGATGCTGATGCCGCTGCCGCCGCTCCTGAAAATGCCGATGTCGCTGAAGAAAATAATAATTAAATTATAAAATCCAAAATGTATTTTATCAATATTGGGCTGGACAGTGTTTTTCAGTTTAATTCTTGAGTTTTATTATCATTAATTAATACTTATAATAACTTATAAATCCATTATCTCTTTCTTCTTTTTAATCCGTGGACTTGACCTGATATTCTCCGGTTTTATGTCTAATGACTTTAATAAGTGGCCGGTCTTTTTTTCTTTCGTAGCTTCTTTAATGTGGTCGGCTAGTTGAGGTTTTATTTCTTCGTCCGGTTGTTCATTCATTTTAGACTTTAATAAGTGCTGAGGGCTAACTAGTTCGTGGTCTGAAAGTATCAACTTGAAGCCCTTTCGGCCTTTAACCGTATATACCTTTTTAGAATACTGGACATCGCCTTTACTGAAAACAGTTCTTTCTAGTTCTTTTCTTACGGTTGAATTCTTAGGAAATGAATTAATAAGACCTGCTCTATATATTTCTTGGTCATTCTTCTTTTTACCATCATAGACTTCCATAGGTGTAGCCTTTATTGTATTATGAAATGTGTTATTATAATTATCAACAATTTCATTAATGTAAGGAACCCAAACAAAATCGTCATTAACTTCCCACATAAAATTCAAATCATTTCTTATTGTTCTAATAAATCTATCTACTATACCCATAGTGCGGTGGTCGCCAACTTCGTTAGTTGTATGTTGAATTCCGTTGTCTTTAAAGTATTCAGCAACTTGACCTTTATATTCACTCCCGTTGTCGGACGTAATCCTTTTAGGTTTCGGCATTTTTTTTAATCCTTCCAATACTTCACCAGTTGATTTATTTTTTATCGGTTCAATCCAGCCACGACGAGAATAAACATCAATCATTACTAAACCAAAGTTGTAGTTTTTGTTTCCTTTCTTAGTTGCTATTTTAGACATATCCATTAAGTCAATGAACACTTGGCTTAATGGTTCAGGCTCAGGGGATAGTATAGTATTCCATTTTTTAGGGGTCTTAGATTGATGGTGTATTTCAGAAGCTTCTTCAATTTTCTTTTTTTCAAGTTCTTCCTTATCTTGCGGAGACTCCGACTCCGCACCTCCGGGTTCATTGTTTTGTGCTGTATGCTTATTATCCATACTATATATGAAAGATTTTAAAAAATCTTTTAGCAAAAGGTTTTGTGAAACTTTTTCAAAAAGTTTCTAGAACTTTAAAAATATCTTTGAAACATCATTACTTTCTTTTTTTGACTTCTCTGGTTGTCCCGCATAAACATTGACATTGACACGGCCAGTCTTCTTACCTTTACCTTTCTTAGGCTGTTCCTCTTCCTCACTTTCGCTTTCGCTTTCACTCTCCTCTTCCACTTGCTTTTTTACCGCTTTCTTCACCTTCTTCTGTTTAGTCTTCAATTTTATACCCGCAACCCGACTGGCAACGATATCTACGAAATCCTGTTCAACCTCTTCTTCCGAGCTACTTTCTTCACTTTTCTCGCCGTCTCTTCCATCTATCATATCTTTCGCTAACTGTTTCTTAGCTGTGTGGTCCATCTTTTCGTCATTGGTCATTTCTTTCACATTCTTAGCCTCTTCCTCCGCTAGTAGTTCCCTAGCCCTCTCAATCTTTCTTTGCCTCGCATACTGTTTCTTCATTACAGTCGCTTTTTCAAGGTTCTTTATGGCAATCTCTCTATTACCTCTTGGCATTTTCGGTTGTATATCTAACCAAAAATAATTTTTATTCAGATTAATTATTATCCAATATATAGCAGAGACTTCGCCTCCGCACCTCCACAGGTTTTGGTGAAGCTTTTTCAAAAGGTTCAGATGTCGCAATATAAATCGCTCTTAGGCTTATCAGAAATTGCGGTTGACTCTTTAGATATAGCCAACCTTGATTTAACGAACACAAACATAGTGGGCTTATACACAGATAGGGTGCCAGAAGATGCTGACCCCGTAAATCTTTATTTTACTAATAGCCGATTTGATGCGAGGTTGGCTTTAAAATCAACGACTGACTTAAAAGAAGGCACTAATCTATACTATACTGATGGTAGGTTTGATGCGCGACTAACCACTAAATCAACCACTAACCTTTCCGAAGGCACTAATTTATATTATACCACAGCAAGGGCTAATACAGATTTTGACACAAGGATAGCAACTAAATCAATAGATGCTTTAAGTGATGTAGTCATAACAGGCACCCCCGCTGATAACCAACTGCTCATTTACAGCACGGGGCAATGGCGAAATGTTGCTTCTCCTTTTTCTTAGATTGGATGGCCTCACTATGATGTTTGGAAATTTAAATATGGGAGGTTTTAATGTAGTAAATGTAGGCGATGTTGATGGTATTGATGTTTCAGCTCTTGATACCGCAGTCGTTAAACTAACAGGCGACCAAACAATAACAGGGAATAAAACATTTACTACTTATGTGGCCGTAAAAGACTCAAATCCATTAAACACTGGCAAGTTATTCTTCAATTACAACAATAATATGGGTTCTATTTATTCGTCGGATGCGGGTGGAGCCACGGGCTATCCACTAACTATTGTAGGCTCGTCCATACTTTTTGCTCCAACAACAGGTGGTGGAATGACATTAACAAATAATGTTTTAAATTTTAACAGCTCAACGGCAATCAGCGGACTGCCCGCACCATTCTATGATGGCGATGCTTCAACAAAAGCATATACCGATACGAAACTGGCCAAGGACGGCACGACGGCTATGACGGGCAGTTTAAATATGGGTGGATTTTCAATAACAAATGTAAATTTGGTTGATGGTATTGATGTTTCGGCTATTGATACCGCAGTCGTCAAACTAACAGGAGACCAAACCATAGCGGGTATTAAGACATTTAGCAGTATAATAAATGCGAGTGCGGGGATTGATATGAAAAGCCAAAGCATAACAAATGTTAATCTTGTTGATGGTGTTGATGTTTCTGCCCTTGATACTTCGGTTGTCAAACTAACAGGAGACCAAACCATAGCAGGGAATAAAAAATTTACTTCAACAATAGAAGTGCGGGGTGCCACAGGTCCAGCCGCTTTTGATGGTATCGGTATTGTCTTTGATACGGCGACAAATATAGGAGAGATTGTGGCACAAAAAATAGCAACCGCGGCCTATTATCCAATACAAATAACAGGGTCATATGTTGATTTATATGCGGGTGATAATGTAATCGCGACAGCAACAGGCACGACACTATCTCTAAACAATAGAAAAATAACAAACTTAGCCACACCGACATTATCAACCGACGGAGCAACAAAAGGATATGCGGACACATTAGACGGGCAAAATGTGAAACTAACAGGAAACCAAACCATAGCAGGAATTAAGACATTTAGCAGTGCCCTTGAAATAACTGGAAATTCAACGAACGCGGCCACAAAAGGAACATTCGTGGTTTTTAACTCAACAGCCAATATAGGAACTATCGGATGCCTTGATATGGGCACTGGTGTAAATTATAACTTTGAAATAAATGCGAAAAAAGTAAGTTTCGTTATTGATGGGGCGATTGTTGGTTGGGTAAATGCTTCGGGGCTAGATTGTAATATTAGCAAAATAGCCAACCTTGGAACTCCGACATTATCAACAGACGGAGCGACAAAAGGGTATGCGGACACATTAGACGGGCAAAATGTGAAACTAACAGGCGACCAAACCATAACAGGAATTAAGATATTTAATGGAAGTAGAAATGATGTAAGGGCACTGACCTTATTAAGCCAAGCCGATTTTAATAATGTGGATATCATTAATGGTGGAAATATAACATATAATGGGGCGAGGATATTAAACCAAAATGGAGGAGATATCTTTTTCAGTCAGACAACGGGTGATTATCAGTATTTCTTATTTACTCTAAATACTGCTTCAAGTGGAACCGCAGACCAACGAGGTTATGTATTTACGAATGTAGCAGCTGATGTAAAAGGGACGGGACTTTATATTTCAAAACTTTTGGATAATAAGTCGCTGTCGTCTGACATTGTCCGTTTTAACAATGCTGGGGGTATGCGGTTTTATGGTGCCTTAGATATGAACTCAAACAATATAACAAATGGAGGAACAATAACGGGAACAACAATTACTTCAACTGCGGGGATATCAACAACAACAATAACGGCAAGCGACAAAATAACAACAGCATCAGGCAAACCAATAATCATAGGCAATACAACGAAAGGCACAGGGGCGACAGGTGGTTTAGAATTATACGGGACGGCTTCAAATATCGGAGGGGCACACTTACAAGCAATAACAACGGCAGATGCTTATCCAACATTCCAATTAATGAATTGGGCACACGACAATATAGGCATAAGTTTTGATGCTTATTATGACGGCTCAAACTGGAAATCAAGTAATTCTGGCTCAAACTTTCAAATATACAAAAACTCAAACAAACTTGCTTTTAACTATAAATCAGGAATAACAGCAGGAAGCAATATAACTTGGTCTGAGGCTATGAACATAAGCACAGCTGGCCTAATAACAGCAAATGCGGGGATTACATACACAGGCACACTAACATCAGCAACGAATACCAGTGGGGCGAAAATAGGAGTTCAGGGAGCAACAGACGGAACAAACGCAAAAGGTATATTTCTATGGGATACAACCAATACAAGTTGGGGAATTTATGCGGCATCTGGTGGAGCAAGCAAAAGTTTGGCAAACGGTTTGGCTGTTTCAGGAAATGATTTTAGTTCGTATAGTTTTCGGTTTAGGGTTGCTAATGATGCTACGATGGGTTTTGTGTGGGAAAATTCAGCAGAGCAATTGTTAATGTCATTAAACGGGGCAAACGGGACATTATGGGCAAAAGGATTGATTACGGCAAATGCGGGGATTACATATTCTGGGGTGCTAACAACGGCATCAGCATCAACTAATGGGGCGAAAATAGCAATTCAAGGACAAACAGACGGAACAAATGCGAGAGGAATATTTATGTGGGACATCGGAGATTCAAACTGGGGGATTTATATGAGCCAGTCTGGGGCAAGTAAATCGTTAAGTGGAGGAACAGCACCAGCAGGAGGAGGAGGAGGATTAACTTCTTATGCTATTAGATTTAGAGTGAATGGTTCTTCAACGAGTGGGTTCATATGGGAGAATAATTCAAATACTGCTTTAATGTCATTAAGAGCGAGCGATGGGACTTTATGGGTATTAACTGGCCCCGTTCAAACATCAGACAGACGGCTTAAAAGCGATATAAAGGAATGTTTAGGCTTAGATTTTATCAATAAGTTAAATCCAGTCTGCTATCGTATGATTGACGATAACAAGAAACAGAGAGCGGGTTTAATAGCACAAGAGGTAGAAGACCTACTGACAGAAATGGATATGTTAGATTTTGCTGGATTTTCAAAAGAAACAATAATGGTTCCGTGTCAAAAGCAAAGACAAGAATGTGAATTGAAGGGTGTAAGCATCAATCCAGAAGATGTTAAATGCGTAGATAGTGGTGATGTCGGTTATGGTATAGGTTATTCAGAGTTTATCGCCCCGTTAATTAAAGCCGTTCAACAATTATCAGAGAAGGTAGTTAATTTAGAAAAAGAAAATAAAACTTTACTTAATATATTACAAGACCAAACCAACCAATTAGCAGAAATCCGAGCAGTCGTTTTTTCTAATGCCACCTAGATTACACCCTCCACCTCCACTCATTGATATGGCAGATGGCGAACTAACACCAGAGTTGAAAAATCGTGTTTTGGATATTTCGTTGAAGAATGAGGAAAAAAAAGTAGAGCACGAATTGGAAGACAACTGGAATTGCTGTTGTATAAAAAACAGACCAACTGACAGCCGACTTATTAAATACTTATTTCAAATGGGTATCATTATCGCCATCATCACCCTTTGTATCGTGAGGTTGTCTGAAAAGAACTTACCGTGTGAAGTTGCCAACACTTATGTCGGTATTTTAACACTATTAATAGGCATCTGCCTTCCTAGCCCATCTAGCTCAAAGAAGTGAGCATTCATATATATAGACTTTATACCAAGAGCTATCACCAGCACAGATTAGCGGAATAGCTTCATCAAAACTAACACACCAATCGCTGAAAGGCTTATACACACATCCTTTTTGAATACAATAAAGACAACTTTCATTTTTTTTATCGCTGACCCGTGAATAGAAATCGCAAGCTGTCCGACCTAACACAGAGCACACAAATAATAATATTAATAACATAATATATTATACAACATATAGAAACAATGACTGATTTCAAATTCCAAAAGATTATTTTTCTAAGTAATGATTTTGTGGGCGGTAGCAAAACATTTGACAAAACCATTAAATTGAACTTTACCCCAACTAGAATGAATGTTAAGTATATCCACTATATGAATGATATGACTGAAACGAAAACAAAAATTCTTCATATGGACCGCATTGGGATTATTGGCACATTCGCCGATAGCAACACCGCAAACATTTCCAATCTTAGCTACAACTTGGGTATTATTAATTGGACTGACGGGCAATACAGTTTTAGAGTTCTTAAAACGGACAATGGTAGTATTGAGACTGACCTCTTGGGTGGAAGAATTGTTATTTGTTTAGAATTTTTGGCTTGATATTTATATAACCGATGGAGAAAATAAATAATGTAAAGGTTAGACCAGTCAAGCAAAACGGAGATGGCGACAAGTTGGCAAAAGGACATAAGTTATTTGATGAACCGTATGCCAATATTTTTCTTCTCGCTCGCAAGAAGAGTGGTAAGACAACGGCACTGTTTGAAATCCTAAAACGAACAACTGACAAAAAGACCCGTATTGTTATTATTGCTTCAACAATACACAAGGACCACATTTATAAAGAAATGGTTAAACACTTCAAGAAGAAGGGAAACCCGATGGCGATATACACATATTTGAAAACGGATGGCCTGTCTGTTATTGATTACGAGTTAGATAAACTGAATAAACCCGACGAAGAGCAAGAAGAAGGCGAGATTGTGCGGGACGAGAAAGAAGAACCAAAGCCGAAGTTTCTTTATTTTGGAAAAGAGGAAAAGAAGAAGCAGGAGGGAGGCGAAAAAGTGGAGAGACCGAGCAAATACATTACACCAGAAGTTGTGCTAGTTTTGGACGATTTGGGGTCTGGGCTAAGGGATAAATCAGTAAGCGACCTATTGAAGCGGAACAGGCATTTCCGTTCAAAGGTGATTATAAGCTCACAATATCTACAAGACCTAAAACCTGAGGCGATTAAACAGCTTGACTACCTTCTTATTTTTCCTGGTCAGAGTGTTGATAAAATTGAACTCGTGTATAAGCATTTAGACCTTGGTTATGATTTAGAATACTTCATTGAAAAATATCACGAGGCGACCAAAGAACGATTTAACTTTTTGTATGTGGATTCGGTATCGGACGAGCTGAGGCAAAATTTCAACAAAAGGTTTTTGTAATTTTAATAATTATTTTTTTCAAAACTATATATAGATGCCAACATCACCAGTGATTATTTCACAACCATCGGGATACAATATCAGCTACAATCCAAGCCCTGTAAGTATGCCACAAGCGGGAGGAAGAAAGAAGAAGGGAAAAAAGAAACAAACAGGAGGGAAGGTCAACTGGCGAAAAGTCGGACAAGCGATATTGGATGCTAATAGATTTATCAAGAAGAACCAATTGATTTCAAGAGGTGCTACTTTTCTGAGCGATGTCGGAGTGCCTTATGCGGACCGTGTAGCAAAGGCTGCGGCCAAACAAGGATACGGCAAGCAACGAGGTGGAGCAGTCAAATTTCGGTAATCCCCAATCACAAATGTAAATTATGTTATTATTTTTTTCTCTAACATATACGATGGTTGTAAAAAAACCGCGAAAACTACGGCCCCCCAGAATATACAGAACCAAAGATGGTCGGCCATATATTAAAGTAAAAGGCAAACGAGCATATCTCAACTTTGGCGAGAAAACGAATGACCTTTCAACACTTCAAATCGTTAAACTGTTTCTGAAATATATGAACAAACCCAAACGGCGGGGTCGTGTAAAGGAGCGAATAGTTAAGTCCGAATTCAATCGCCTTGAACACGAGAACCGCAACCAGATACAAAACAACCTGCTGAAAAAATATGAACTAATACACGAGCAGGAGCAAAAGGAAAAGAAGTTAAGAGAACAGGCGGAAGATGAGAAGAAAAGAATGGAGAGGAAGGAGAATGCCGACATTAAAGAAAGACAAGAAGACCTCATAAGGGAGGCGAACAGAGAGCAAAAACTTATAGAGGATGTAAAATTTGAACAAGATAGAAAAAACAATTTGATGTTATTACCACCTTTCCAACCTCAATACATACAAGCACCACCACAAGCCCCACAACTAGGACCACCACAAGCACCACAAGCCCCACAAGCACCACAAGCACCACCACAAGCACCACCACAAGCACCAGAAGAAAAGCAGATACCATTGAAAACAAAAGAAGAGAAAAAGGCTGAAAAGGAATTAAAAGAAAAATACATTGAATTAATGAAGAAAGCGGGCTTTACAACTAAATTTATTAAAGGTTTGAGCAAAACAGAATTTATCAAACTTGGCACAGGAATAGAGAAAGCAATAGCCGATGCCCAATCAGCAGATGAGCAGAAAGAACTGGCTGAACAATACAAAAAAGAATTAGAACAAGAAAAAAAACTAGCGGAGGCCAAAGCGAAACACTTTGAAATTAAAGACAAAATATCATACATATCCGCAGGTTTAAGAAATGATTACAAGTATCCGAAATTGGATATACCCAAAACTTTGGGCCCTGCTTTGGAAAAAGAAATGAAAGCTCGGGGCAAACCACCACCCAAAAAAGTTAAAGGAAAACACACGACAGCGGGTATGGCACAGGTTATAGTAGATGAAGGTATTGATTTAGGAATAGACCAGAATGAAATGAGAAAGAAACTAGCCGATTATTTGGGAATAAACCAAGCTGGTGCTGGGGCAAAAACGATGGATGAATTAATACACAAACTTTTAACGATAGCAAAAATTAAGAAATATTTGAAGAAGGGTAAATACAGGAAAAAAATGAAGAAGAAGGATTATGTAAATAACTTAGTATCTGAAATGAGAAGCGACCCAAACATTAAAAATCAAGTTTCAAATACTCTCGGTATTCAACCAACTGAAATTCCACAGCCAACACCAGAAACCATCGCCGACACATCACCCGACACCATACCTGAAACCAACACCGAACCCCCGCCCGACACAATACCCGAAATCACCGCCGACACAACACCCGAAATCACCGCCGACACAACACCCGAAATCGTGGGAGGAGGCCCCTACCGAGGTTTAATGACGGACGAAATAGACAACATTATGAAAAAGCACGAATGGTATATCGGCACGGTAGCCAGCGATGAAATAAACAAACTGAAACCAGAAAAAAGAAAGAAGTATGGATTTATAATGAACTTGGATAAGTCTAGCCAACCAGGCTCACATTGGATTGCTGTTTGGATTGATACCATTAAAGATGACACTATTGAAATCTACGACCCTCTCGCACTGTATAAGCCGACTGAGCTATTTCTTCACCAAATGAAACAGCTTATTGAAAAGAGCAAGCCGAACACATATCTGCTTATGAAGGTTAATCAAGTCAAAAACCAATCAAACACCTCAGACACTTGCGGATGGCATAGTATTAGGTTTTTGTTAGAGCGGGCAAAAGGTAATCGGTTTAAATTTGCCAGCGGTTGGACAGACTTAAAAGAAAAAGAAGCGGAGGACCTGAAATCGCAGAATGGGTATGGCTTTGACACATATATTTAGCGCACCCCCTCCGTTGTGGTAATTAAAACAAAAAAATATATTTTCTATTATATATCCAAAATTAGAGGTGCGGAGACTAGTCTCTGCGATGGAATATAGAGGCGGGCGAAGTAGCAATATTTACTATGTCAATAGCAAAAATAGGATAAACGGCACGGACAGTGATTTCACACACTCCATTGATATGAAATCGCTAGACAACCCAACACATTGTAAAATTCTTCATATCTATGTGCCTAAATCGTATTATTCTGTTTCTTCGCCATACAATACTTTTACTCTGAGCGAAGATGGATTTGAGGCTCTGATTACGATACCCGAGGGCAACTACACAATGAACAACTTAAAGAATAAACTGGCCGAGGTGCTAACCGCAGACAGTCCCAATGACTACACATATACAATAACAAGCAACAACACAAACACCGACCCAGAAGACGGCAAGCTATTATTTACCGTAGCGAATAACGGAGGCATTCAACCGCGGTTTATATTTGACGGCGAAACTCGTATTCACGAAGTAATGGGTTTTGACCGCGACTCAACATATTTCTTTGCCAACAATACCATTAGGTCCCCAAATGTCATAATCTTGACTGGCGAAAAAACATTATATTTACAGTCAGACCTCGTTGGGGAAGGCGATAATCACGTATTACAGGAAATATATACCGCGAATGAAATCCCGTTCGGCTCTGTTATCTACGACGGCTCTGGCAGCGAATACGGCAAACGACTATCTACTAGTTCAAGCAATTTGTATCGGTTTTACTTGACTGACGAAAATGACCAGCCAGTTAATCTCAACGGGTTAGGTATTGTAATGACTTTACTGATTTACCGCGAGACGAATTATTTTAATTTATTTACATCATTTTTTAATTTGTTAAAATCTCGGTAATTAATTAATTTATTTTTTTCTCATATTAAAATATAAGACAACCGTAAAAGAGGAAAAACAACATGCCAACTCAGCACGGCGGAGAACTAGATTTTAGCAGGACTGACTACATCAGTGCTTCTTATCGCTTGAATAAGCTTACCCCTCGTGAGGGTTCTATCAATATCACTGTTTCTACCGCAGGAGGACAGGAAAGCAACTTTGACCTTATCAGTCGCCCATTTAACTTGGCTCGCTCTGTTTTGAGTTTTAATTATGCCCCAGATGCGAAGGCTGGAAACTACAATAAATGCTTTATGGATTGCCTGGCCCCGATTAGGCAGATACAATTGATTACCAGAGGTGGTGTTTATCTGTGCGACATTAACGAAGTCGGCAATATCACCAAGATGATTTGGAAACCCGAAACCTCCATTGATGATTTACTCGCTTTGGAAAACCACGATAATGGAAGCGGAGCAGGTTGTATGCTTCAAAAGTGTAATGCTACAACTACATTTCAACCCGCCAGTGATGCTACAAGGTTGGCCGCATTACAAACAGCATTGGCCGCTTCGGCAATAGCAGGAAATGCGGCGGGGCAAATTGATACTGGTATTGATGTTGCTAAGGCTCAGGTTCAGGCCGCATTAAAGGCTTGGATGGCACAACCCACCACAAATGCCCGCCGACACGATGATGCCCTTATCGCGAATGAGACTGGCACGAGTAAGTTCGTTAATGTTGCTTTTAATGAGGCTAAGTATTTTTCAGCTGGAACTATTAACAATGCCAGCCCAAGTGTTAATGTTAAGATTAATCTTGGAATGCTTTACAATACTATTTTCGCTCTGGATAAAACTATTATGTTTCCAGAAATTTTGACTTTGCGGATTGTTTGGCAACAGACACCCAAAATCTTTTATTACAACAATGATGCTCTTTCCACTGGCGGAGGCACTGTTGCGGTAGCTGATTCAAATGTTACTATTACTAATCTCAGCCTGTTCTTAGCTGTTGAAACTAACCCAGATGTTGTTCAATCAATTCAACAGAAGATTATGAGCCCCGAAGGTATGAGCTTCAACATTGATTATTCTTATTTGTATAAAAATACTGTCGGGCTCGCTTCAACTTCTCAAAATGTTATCCTTAGATTTGACAGAGGCCACGGACGGCGAATTAAGAAAATTTATCACTCTGTTTTCAACACAACCGAAAATAAGAACACCGCCTATGACAATAGCAATCTGCTCGGCTCAAAGGTCCAAACTTTTTATACCACACTAGACGGAGCACGACTTCAAGAATTCAATGTTGATTGTCAAACTGGAAAACTAGAAGACTATATGTATCTTAAACCAAAGTTGGAAGGCTCTTCTTTGATGAATAGCAATGTTTATCAATACAACTGGGTTTGGTGTGATAGTTTTGACAATACTCGCCCTCTGTGGAGCAAGGACCAAAATGAAATCAGCGGACTATCCCTAGACACCGAGCGACGATGGGAGTTTATTGCTACCACTGCGAATATTGCGTCCAATCATTACACATTTGTCGTCACTCAGCAAGAAGTAAATGTTAAGAATGGCACCATTACTAGGACCTAATGAACCTTTTTTAAAAAAAAGCTTCACCAAAAAAATTAATAAAAATTTTAGATTTATTTTTTTGATAATATAGGAACTCTAACAAAACATTTTTTGAGGTCGTAGCTCCTACTATGTCTCACCAAAGAAACTTGATAGCACAAGACCCTGACGGAGATTTCATTAATGTCAAAGTCGGATATGACGGCAATGTTGAAACCAATAGTATGAAAACCGCTTTCGGCGAAGCATTGGTCGGTCAATTAACACCAGTATTACAAGAGATTTTCCCATACACTATCAATACACGAATATGGACAACAGCTCAAACTGATGCTACCATTTCATTTAATGCGAATATGGCCGAACTTAAAACAGATGTGAAGACGACCGCGAATGCTGTATTGACGAGTAAAAAAAGAATTAAATACAGAACTGGAATGGGAGTTCTAACACGATTTACTGCTTTATGGAATACTGATGAAACGAAAGACTACAATTCATATATTGGCATAGGTGAAAGTGATTTTACTAATGGCTTCTATTTTTACAAAATAAGAGCGACTGGTATGAATATTGCCAGTGTTAAAGGTGGGGTGCCGACACTTATCGCACAGGCAAACTGGGATGACCCGTGTAATGGGACTAAAATTATGCCTGCCTTAGACTGGTCCAAAGGTAATGTATTCCAGATTAAATTTCAATATCTTGGCTTTGGTGCTATAAGGTTCTACATAGAAAATCCATCAAGTGGAGAATTTCAGCTGGTTCATACAATTAGGTATGCGAATGCGAATGTGGGTGTTAGTCTTTCAAATACAACCCTACCTTTTTCAGCTTGTATTAGAAATTATGGAACTGGTAATGCTAATCAAACATTAAAAACAGCCAGTTGTAGTATGTTTATTGAGGGCACCAACACTATTAATTCAAGTATATCAAACGAAGCGGAAGGTAGTGAGCCAGCGAGCACAACGGAAAGCCCAATTATTAGCATAAAAAATAAAACAACTTTTAATGCTGTGACCAATTATTCAATTGTTTATCCATCTCTCGTGAGCATATCAAACGAAGACACCAAAGTTAATATAGTGCGAATTGTGAAAACGACTGGAACACTTACGGCGGAGAACTTCGCGGATATTGATACAAAAACTTCAATGGTATCAAAGGACACCGCTGCGACTGCCGTTGGTGGTGCCACTATAACGGATGTCATTCTAAAACTGTATGTTAATGCTACTTCAAGCCAGCTTATTGACCTGCGAACTTACGACATACAACTTTCTCCTGGTGAAAATCTAACATTTTTACAAAAGTCTGTATCTACTGTTAATAATGGAGGAAATGTGAGTGTTATCGTTAATTTCTTAGAAGATCAGTGAAGCAAAAAAAATACAAAAGACTTTACAAATACTTCTTCAATTCATCTCTGGTCCTACACCATGGTTGTTTCATTAACCATTCAATATATGGCTTGTCAATCTTTGCGATGTCTTCAAACTTCTTTCCGCGGTATTTGCCGAATTGAAAAGTGTCCTTCGGTTGTGTATTTCTCATTTCTTCAATCGCTTTTATTTCGTCGTGTATTACCTTTTGAACATCTTCCAACGAGAAGGATTTTTTTTCTCCTTCAATGGAAAGTTTTTGGAACTTCTCGCACAGTCTTGTAAGGGTAGACATTAGTATATATAGGGTAATATAAAAAAATAAAAAATAATTAATTAATAATATACCAAATGTCTCAATGGATTGCCTTCGTTAAGGCTTACTCTGCTAAGCATAACATAAGCTATGGTGAAGCATTGAAAAAAGCTGGTAAAGAATACAGGAAACAGAGCTCAGCCAAAGGCGGAGCCGTCGCACGTGTGCGACTAAAGGGAGGCAGTGCTGAGTTGTCGGAGGATGTCTATTTGTCTTCGTCAGAACGAAAAGGGTCTGACGGATGGAAGCCAGTCGCAAGCAAAGAGAAATCAACGGTGTATGAGAAAGACGGTAAGGCAATTGTAGCATTTAGAGGCTCAGTAGATAAGCGGGACTTACTCACAGATGTCGCATTAGTAAAGGGAGTATTAAAAAGAACACCAAGATATAAAGAAGAGCAGAAGCTGGTTAATGAAGTCATAAAGAAATATGGTAAGGATAATGTAGAGCTGACGGGTCATAGCCTTGGAGGGACGATTGCGAAAGACTTAAGTAGGCAAACTGGTGTAAGGGCAACAACATACAATAAAGGCAGTAGCACGAATGATTTTGTGGAAGGACTAATTGACAGAGTAGCAATAAAGGTAAATCCGAAAGGGAAAAGGGCGAAGACCGCGGCAGCTATCACGAATTACCGAACCGCATTTGACCCTGTGTCATTGTTAGGGGCGACAGCTGTGAATACTAAGCTAGTGAAGCCAAAGAAAGGAATTCATACAATTAGAAGTTTTAAGGGTAAAGGCAGAAAAGCAAAAAAATAAATTTTCTATAATTTTTTCATTTAGTATCCAAACGGTCTAGTTTCAATCGCATTGTCAACAATACCTATAATATTTCTTTTGGTGTAAGTAAAGCTGAATATTTTTTCTAAGTATTCACTCGTTATTTTTTTCTGTTGTTTATCTCTTGTTATCTTGCTGTTCTCTACTATAACAACTTTACCAGATTTTTCAATTCGTTTAGCAATCAATTTTTCTTCCTGAGTTTTAAGCAACTCTAACAATTCATTCTTGCCGTTCTCAATAAGGTCGTTGTTTTTAATTCCAAGTCCGCAACTAATGACACTTAACATATTTGGTAAATTCAATGATTTATTGTTTTCATAATTCATACTAAAGCCTTTGACTTTCATACTTGCTTTACCATTATCTAAGACATATCCATAACACTTTGGACCGCCTCCAATAAAGGTCATAATCTTTGCTCCGTGTAGTTCGTCCGTCCATTCACCTAATAACTTACCCGTTTTGACATCTGTTTCGCCTTTCGTTAAGTCTGTCGTGTATATGACACTGTCGGTATCGTGGTATAGAACTCTGTTGTCTAGTTTGTCCATCATTTCATATAGTCTAATCCTCGCGTGGCAAGTCGTAAATAAAGCAACTACAATATTTGTTTTCACGGGGTCGCTTACCGCATCTTGTTTAAGGTCATAACTCGCTTCTATTATTTTGTCGTTAATAATGTTTATGTTTATGTTATCAACTGACTTATCGCTCATTAACTTGTATAAGGTATCTTTATCTTTAATCATTTTGTTTTGAGTTTTGTTTTGCTTTTCACCAAACTTGCCCCACAGGCTATTCAAGCACAACTTAGCAACCGCTCGCCTTCCTGGGTTTTCTTCAATTTTGTTTTCATCCATCTTAATACCCATCTTGACTTCCATACTGTCAATGTAGTTTCTTTTTTGTTCCTGTGTAATACAGCCATCGGGATATCCGCTTGACTCTTGTTTAACCTTTAAGAAAGTTTTTATGTAATCTTTGAAAAGGCTACTGCTCTGCTCCTTCCAGTGCCATACCTCATATACCTTAATCAACTTATAGCCTTTGTCTAAAGCCTTGTAGATTTCAGGAGTTGCCCAAGTGCCCGTTATTGCTCGCTCGTTATCGGTGTGCTTACATTCAGTTTTCTGTTCAGTCATTCCGCACTTGTCGCATAAGTAATACATAAGCTTACCTCTATCCGCCTTAGGTAAAACGGGGTGTAGTAATTTTCTCGGCGGTAGCATCTTAACCTTAGACACTCCGAAATATTCTCTGTTTACGATTTTGTTTTTCATAGACAGTCTGTCATCATCATTATTGGGTCTAATGATTTCGTGGTGCCCGCTAGGGTAGGGGTCATAATACATCACGGTCGGATATAATCCAGATACATCAATGTAGTTCGCATATTCATTGTTGTTTCTTGACTTCCAATACAATGTTAGAGCATCCGTTCTACCTCCAAACATTGCTTCTCGCGGGTTCAGCCCTTCTTGTTCCGTAATTCGTTCATTAGTATCTTCCGCTAGTGTTTCACTTGTTTTCATTAATCTCCGTTCACATTCCCATATACTTATTATTTTGCTTACTTGTTTGCTTAGGTCTTTTTCTCGTCTCATTGTTGCCTTGTATAGTTCGCCCATCGTTTCATTCTTCTTAGTATTGATTGTATTTCTGTTAAAGCACTTTGGACATCCGTGCCAGAAACATCCGTGAAATTCGTAAGCGGTTTTGTTCTTCTCATCCCAGCCATCTACGTAAATAGTTGATTGCCCTAAGTTAAACATTTTCTCACCACCATTGAATGCGTGTTTGATATCCGTTTGGTCTAACCTGCTTCTGTAAGCTATCCATTCAACACAAGCCCGAGAGGTTATCCTGTTTTGCTTTTCAGCCTTCAACACAGCAATTGAATTCTCTAGCATAAACTTGGCCCGATACAAAGCCATAACACAACTAGCAATAGTTGTATATTGAAACGGGTCAATACCGAATTCTAGAAACTGCTTTCTAAAATCCATACATCCCCTTCTCAAAATATCAACATCGCTATGACAGTATTCCGCGATTTCCTTCCGCATATCAAATGTGTTGTTTCTTTGGCTTTCATACCATTCTAAGAATTCCGCTCTCTTCTTATCTTTCATCGTGTCGTAGCCGTAGTGCTTCTTATGAGGCATAACACCAACATAATTTTTATTCTTGTCAGTATTGAAAAAGTGAGGGAAGAAACCTTTCTTAAGTTCTTTCAATCCGAATGTTTTAGGAAAATCAGCCAGAGGCATAGTCAAGAAACTCAAACTATCAATGAAGCGGTATTTTTTCAAAGTCATCATCATTATCTTACCGCCTTGATAAATGACGAATGGTGCTTGTCCGTTATCTACCAACCATTTAAGAATAAACTGACAATCATAACCGCGACTGTTATGAGCAATGAATGTAAAGCCGTTGTGCTTAGATTCAAAAGCCCACTTACAGAAATCATCAATGTTCTTATGAATGACGGGTGGTTCCTTAGCATCGTAATACTGGCTTTCCGCATGATTGACTATGTGCTCGCCCGTATCCTGTGTCGCCTCAAAATCAAAGAATATGTATTTCTCTGAAAAAGGTAATATGTCTTTCTTCACGATTTCGCATTGGTGTTCAAGTGGTTTCAGTTCCTTACAATTACGGCATTTCGCATATCCGCATTTGTGTTCGTCCTTCTTGTTCAGCCCGTAGGGCGAACGGTCGCTCCGCGACCTTCTGTAATTAAGTCCGCACGTAAGACATTTTGCTTTGATATCGCAGTTCGTTCTCTTGTGGTTATTGAAACATACCGTGTTTGGAAACTTTCTATTACACGAATAGCAATCAGTCCAATTGCTTCTATCGTTAATACCCTTACATTCTTTGGTTTCGCAGATATTACATTTAGCTTCGCAGGCGTGTCGCTTTTGAAATCCTCTTAGACATATTTCACAGAAGTTTTCTTTGCTTACCATAGACTTCATATTGGTTATCGCATCGTAGTGGTTCTCTGTCTTAAATATGTAAAGGTTAGTAAGTCGCTCGCCATTTTCGTTAAGCAGGTCCGTCTTATAAACAATCTTGTCAGGAAATTCAACAATAACCAGATTGTATTTAATGTGGATAGCAAATGTATTGATTTCAGGAATACCGCACACATCCTGAATGACTTTTGCTTCTTCGTGTAGTTTCAAAGCCATCTCCTCCTGTATCTTTCTACCTTTCATAATCTGTGAGTATTTTGTATGTTTTTCAATTTTTGCTTTTACTACAACAATTGCTCTGGCCAAGCATATGTTGTCTGTATTATTAATTTGAATTACTCCTCTCTTCTTATATACATCCAGCTTATTAATTACTTGAAGCCTCGTTCCTCCCGTCGGCATTTCAACAGATTTCAAAACAAACCTAAACTTATCCATATTGGTTCCCTTTTCGTCTGTATAAAGGCTTTCGTTGCTTTGAAATAATGCTGACAATCTTTCCAAAACATCGCTAACAGAAATCTCGTTAATCCTTTTCAACTTTGTAGATACTGCCCCATAGTAATCTACAAACTTGATGCTTACACTAACCATACTTCCCTGTTTCTGTCTTTTGATAAAGTCGTTCAGGATTATCTCAATAAACTGTAGAATATCATTCATACTGAAAGAAGTGAAGTTGCCTCTAATCCTAACCCAATACTGGCTTTCATTAACACCCAGCACGTGCTTCTTTCTATCTACGTGTTTGATTTCGTAGTTAGCATACCGCATTAGGTCTTTCACCCTTTCTTTTCTTTCTCTCACTTTCGCTTCAAACACTTTCGCTTCCAAAATAGGAGGTAATGGCGGTGCTACTGGAATACCTTGTTTCCGTTCCTCAAAATAAACAGCACCTCTTACTTGGTTCAAGTAATTTTGGGCCGTTGTTGTATCCACCTTATACTTTCTAGTCTTCGGTATTATATACAGCACATCTTGACCCCTGACCCTTTTGATTTCATAATTAATTTTTTGTTCCCTAAATTTGTCCAACCTATACTGAATACCGTTGTAAGTGTGTGTCTCCATTGTTAGTCAGTGTATATATAGGAAAATATTTTTTTCAAAAATTTTAATTAATTATCTCAATCGTCTGCCCCCGCCGTGGTCTGCCGTGTGCTCCCCGTGTCTATATATACGGGGGGCCCAATGTTTAGATGGAAATTAGGGCGGGGCGGGCGGTGCGGGCTGGGCGGGCGGGGCTGGCGGTGCGGTCTGGGCTTCTCTTTCTCTTTTTTCCCTTTTCAACCATTCTATTACACCTTCACCTTTTTTTGCTGATTTAGGGTTAAGATTTTTCCAAAGCCCAGAATAGATTTCATCGCTAGTAATAATAAATGTTTCAATACCTGATTTTTTAAAATCATCTACCATTTTTTCCTCTTTTTGCTTTTCATCATTTTTTCGTTTATCAACATCAATGATATTCTTTTGAATATATTCTTTTTCCCATTCAATAAAGTCTTTGTGTTTTTTTGTTTGTAAATGTCTTCGTATTCCCGAGACATTAATTATGGAACCGCAATCGCATTTAAATTTTGTAGTCTCTGCCATTGTCCGCCCGCTTGTGTCCTATATATAGGGGGCTCGCCTGTGTATAGATGATAATTAGGGCTGGGCGGCCAGGACGGGCGAATCTGTGTGCCTGTTTGATTTCATATGTCTTGCTTTGCTACTCCTATTTATTTCAACTCCGCATTCACACTTGAAAGGAGTCTTCTTCCAATTCCTTTTCTTTTCTTTTTTGATTTCTTTTGTTTCCTTATCATAATTAACTTTCCATTCATCATACTTTGGTTTTACTTTTTCATCGTAGTATTTTTTTGCTTCTTCCATTGCTTGTTCTTGGTTTCTTCGTTTTCCAATACTAAAACTCTTACACATCGTTTGATTTCCTTCTCTCCATTGAATTTTTACCATCGGCCTCTTTTCATTATTCTTTAACATAATACATCCTTTTGAAATTGTAAATCTACGACTTGACTTTTTGTCAGTGTCTTGGATGTTCATCCTGTCTGTGTCTTTATATTTTGACTGTATTATTTTAAATATTAAATTCTATTGCCATTTTGTTCCGTCCGGGCCGGCCGGGGTGTGTCCCTGGGGGCGGGGGGTGTGTATTGAAAAAGTGTCTTGTAGTGCGACCCTATACTACTTCTGTCTGCCTGTCGATGTCTGTCCGTCTGTCTGTCCGTCTGTCCGCCTGTCTGTCAGACTCTGTCTGTCGACGTCTGTCTGTCTGTCGACGTCTGTCTGTCTGTCTGTCTCTCTCTCTCTCTCTCATCTCTCATCTCTCTCTCTCTCTCTCTCGCTCTCGTAAATGTTCCATGTGTATGTGTGTTTTGTCTGTTTTTGTGTTTTCTTGTTTCTTTCTTTGTCCAGTCTGTCTGTCTGTCGTCTGTCTGTCTATCTCAGACTCTGTGTGTCTCTCTGTGTCTGTCTGTGTCTGTATGTATGTATGTGTGTATGTATGTATGTAAATATTTTTAAAAATATTATCGATATGCCTGATAAAACAAAATGCCATTTTTGCACTAGTGGGATAATCTATTGCATTTTTGTCCCGATCCGTACAGGAAAAAATAGCATTTTGTTATCCACATCCACAACTCCGCCAGTGTTGTCATGCATTTTTGTAGTCACCGGTGCCACCGGTGGTTTTTTTGGTGGGAGGTGGCACCTGACTAGTCCCACAAGCGCGAGTCTTCTTATTTTTAGTATTAATACCCACCACAAATTTTTTTGACGAAAAAGGTTGGCTGCCGACTTAGCGTGCTGCTAACTGCTCGACGAGGGCAGACTGAGCAAAACTGCGGCACTTCACGTGGGCGGTGATGCAAAGTCCTCTGTACCCTCACGTGCCTTAGCGATGCATAGGTAGACAGAGCAAAACTGCGGCACTTCACGTGGGCGGTGATGCAAAGTTCTCCGTAACATCGCGTCACTTATGCTGGCTATGTGCCGGATCTGCTACCACCCCCCCCCCCTACCCTGGCTACCCCGATACCGGATACCCCCCCCCTACCCTGGCTACCTCGACTATGGATACCCCCCCCCCTACCCTGGCTACCCCGATACTGGATACCCCCCCTACCCTGGCTACCCCGACGCTGGATATCTGGTTACCCCCCCCCCCCTATCCTGGCCACCATTGCCACCACCCACCAGAAAAAGTTGCGGTCGGGACCAGTCGTTAGAAACTATTCTCTATATCATCTTGTTTCTATCGACTGGCCTGGAAGGTAAAAAAAGATGTGACGGGTGGGAGCACCGGTGCCCACTACGTAACTGCTAAGCGGAGACTGCCACTTAGCCGTTACATAGTGGACCCCGGATGCCACCTCCCACCAGAAAAGAGTTACGGTCGAGACCAGTCGTTAGAAACTAGTCCTATATCATCTTGTTTCTATCGACTGGCACGGAAGGTAAAAAAAGAGGGGACGGGTGGGAGGGGGAGGGACACCGGGACCCACTACGTAACGGCTAAGCGGCGATCGCCACTTAGCCGTTACATAGTGGACGCGGGTGGCCACCCCCCCCCCACAGGAAAAAAGTTACTGTCGAGACCAGTCGTTAGAAACTAGTCCTATATCATCTAGTTTGTATCGACTGGCCCGGAAGGTAAAAAAAACTACGGAAATAGCGGTTGGTGTGCAACTTAGCCGTTACATAGTGGACGCGGGTGGCCACCCCCCCCCACCGGAAAAAAGGACGGTCGAGACCAGTCGTTAGAACCTAGTCTGTATATGAGTTTGTTTGCATCGACTGGCCCGGAAGGTAGAAAAACTACGAGTATAACGGTGGGTTGTGCCACTTAGCAGTTACATAGTGGGCGCGGGGTGTGCCACCTCCTGCGTGAAAAAAGGCTGGTCGATGCAAGTCGTGTGAACTTAGGGTATAAGTGTCTGAGCGGCATCGACTGGTCCAGGAGGTGGAAAAAATGAAGGGAATAGCGGATGTTCGAAAAAACGGGTGGAGGGGGGGGGATGCGGGGAAATGGCGGGAAAAGCAGCTTAGCCGTTATATAGTGGACGCGGGGTGACCCACACCTCCTGCGTGAAAAAAAGGCTGGTCGAAGCCAGTCGATGGAACTTAGGGTATAAGTGACTGATCGGCAACGACTGGTCCAGGAGGCGGAAAAAAAATGAAGGTGAATAGCGGGTGTGGGTGTGTGTGGGAAAAGAGTGCTTGATTCCCGGGAAGTAGCGGAGGGGGAGAAGTGGTATCATCATTCCAGTGAAGTCTGGACCAGTCGTTAAAAATTCGCTATATAGATTAAATTTCCAACGACTGGCCCAGACTTTGAAAATTCCCGGGAAGTAACGGATGGTGGAATCCTTAGCCTGTGAAAAAACCAAAGTGTGTACAAGTCGTTAAAAATTCGCTGTATAGATTAAATTTCCAACGACTGGTCCCGACTTTGAAAATTCCATGGAAGTAAGCGGAGTGGTGGCATCCCGTGAAGTCTGGACCAGTCGTTAAAAATTCGCTGTGTAGATTAAATTTGTGACGACTTGTCCAGACTTTGGGTGGTTGAGGGGGTTGGGGTGGTGAAGGGGGGGTTGTAGCCAAAAACGCAGCAGGTGCGGCAGGTGGTGCCGCGCCCCCTATTACGGACAACTGGGTTTTAGGGGGGGGTTGGTGAAATAACACATTTTGTTTTCCGGTGGGGGGGGGGGTCGTTTCCTTTGAACCTGCACCGGAGGGGGGGGGGTTGTTTCCCCTGATCTAGTAAGGATATATTTTTATTGAATGCTACAACGTGTCGAGTTTTCTAGCTAGGCGCTGGAAGACAGTCTGCAGGCGCCTGTTGATACGGTCTTCCACTGCAGTCCAGTACAGGCGCTGGTAGCGCGTGTAGAAGCGCCAGGCTCCTCTGGAATCGTCCAGGCCGACGTACGTCAGGCCATCTACTGTCTCTGTCCCGGGGAATTGGTGTTCTAGCCATTCTTTTTGAAATTCCGCCTCGTGGATGACGGGGTTGTTGGCCAGGGCCTCGTGCTTCCTACCCCGGCCGCCGTACCAGTCCCGCCAGGAGTGGAACGGGCACAGCTTTTGGATCAGGTCGTAGAGGTCCCATTGGCGAGCGCTGGATAGGCCCGCCAGGGCTCCCTTGGGTAGCGGACTGTAATAAGCAGGGGTCGGCAGGTAGCTGCAAACTAGCCGGACTACGTTCTTGTCCTCAATGTACGGATCCAGCCACTCGGCCACCGGGGCATGCAGGGTCTGCAGCTCCAGTGGCAGGTCGGGCACGCCCCAGCTGGCGGGCCGGTACGGGTCGGTAGGCACGCGGAGCAAGGCGAGGTCCAGCAGGGAGAGGAGCGGGGCTTCCTCCGGCGGTAGTGCGGCCGCTGCCAGCGGGGACCAGGGATAGGGCGAGGCGGTCAGCTCTGCAGGAGTCGGTAGGTGGTATTCAGGCCATGGGCAGCCGCCTCTACCAGCAGTGCGTACCAGTCGACGTCCTTGCACGGGGGTCGGTCGGCGTCCAGCCGGGCCACGGCGGCCGGGTCGCAGGGGGCGGGGGTGTAGCCAGCCGGCGGGGCGAGCGCGGCCAGGCGGCCGCCGGGCAGGATGGTGCGGCGGCGCTTGGTGGGGCGGGCGGTGGCGGCGGTGGCACCCATGGCGGCAGAATTTCGACGCATTTTTTTGGGAGTGTTTCCTGGGTCGGGGCCGACTCGGATTGTGGGCTGGTCA
>WBZZ01002902.1:0-2500 GCA_019918135.1 Paulinella micropora
TGTCCTGATCAAACCAAACTAGTTGTGGAAGGCTTCATCGAAAGTCCGGTACAAAATATTCTACCTTTCTATTCTTGGACAGCTCATATCGCCTCCAGCCTTTTAATTGCAATAATCAATTGAAATACGCACACAGTAGAAACAAGCACACCACGCATTAGTTCCTGCATGCCTGCTTTCTTTTGCTTGCGTTGGTGTCTCAAGCTATGGTTTACATGCCTTGACTAAGGTTCCTTTCCTCTTGGAGTCATACCTCTACCGTCACGATCCGTCCCCTGGTAGCCCATATTGCAAATGTACCTTTTCAAAGCCAAGCCATCCCTTTGCCTCCAAAAATTTCACTGAGGAAGTGAATCGCGAAACAGCGGGGCCAGAAAAAAGGGCTAGCAAGGATGGCAGGGGCCAGGACAGGGCAAAGGACAAAGAAGAAGAAGAAGTAGAAGAAGAAGACTTGGAAGATCCGTTGGATACCCTGCCTGCTTCACTAGGTGATATATTCTCTTCTTTTGCCCTCATTTGTGCTTGACTTATGTATTTACCCCTTGTCCATTCCACCGCTGTGAGTCTCATGCCACTGTTATGATGACGCGCAATTCTATGCGTACATAACACATAAAGAAGACACGCAAGGTACAACCATAAACATACATACGTACATACACACTGATATGTTTGTCTTTTGTTGTATGGGCTTGAAAGTATAAACAGCAACACAAATTACTTTTGTACTTATTACGATTTCTATTGCTACTTTTCCTTGCGATCAAATATTACTGCAAGTTGTGTAAGTCTTTTCAGTTTTCCTGTTCTTGTGATGCAACTTTCCTCCCCGTTAGCTATGTTTTTGGAGGAGGACCCAACGAAAACGAGCGGAGACGGCCACGAGGTAACTGGAAATCTAACAGGAAGCAAAGAAAAGTCTACTGCCAATTTTTCTGTCTCTACGTCGCTGAGCTCCACTTCAACATCAGAGCCTTCGTCGACATCGCCATTCTCACCCTCGTCGTCACCATCACAGTCCTCCAATGTTGTATCACTCGATCGTGTATCGAAAGCGGACGCTGAACACATCCGTAAAGAAACAGAGGTAACTAGAGGATCTGCAAGTGTGTGATAAATGGAAACCGACCTATTTCTTGTTTCACATTTTTTCATGCACAACGTTGTCAGGAGTGTGGGGGTGTCTTGCCTCACTTCATGCTTCCTGAAGATTTGCTGGACGGCTGTCGTCTTCCCTGGCTCTACCCAACCTTTTTGCAGGTTTCTTTCCTTCCAAACGTTCACTATGACACAATTTCAACTTGTTTTATTGCATAAGGTCTTGAAGCTGTGGGTTGCCACTTTGACGCACTCGGCCGCTCAGCGGTGCCACTTAGCCTGTCCTGTTCTACTGCTGGGCCCGCGCCGATGTGGAAAGAGGATTGTGGTAATCCGTTTGGGACTGAGCTTCGCAGCCCCGAGCGTGGCAGTCCGTCTGTGCAGAGAGCTCTCTTTCTTGTGCTTGCGTTCTTCTTTGTCTCGTATTCTCTGCCTAGCATTTTTCTTCTTCTAAGATAACCAATCATAGGTACGCGACGTGGCCCGTGCGCTGGGATTCCACCTGATCGAGCGAAACATGTTCCAACTCATGGCTTCATCCGAGGTCGATTGTCTCTACCAGCTTCAGCTTACCTGTCTCATGCCAACCGAGCCGCTGGGAGGAGCTAGCCCTTTAAGTTGCGCGAATCCTCTGTAGCTTTACCTAGTAAATAGTTGCATCCAGAAGATCCTCAACGAAAAATACAAAGAGCGCAAGAAAAATCAGCATCACCGCTGAACCTCTGTTACACGTAATTGTCATATGGGGTCTCTGACACAGAAGTTATCTAAGAGTGTGTTAGTGGGGGCTTTCCTCTGCTTCGGTCCACCTATCCATAGATTAATTTTAAAGATTTTGTTACTTTTTCTTGCGAATTGGCTTTCTGTACTGTCACAGAAGCCACAGCATCTATCTATCTATCCAGATTTCATCTCATGAGCTTTGCCTTGCTACGTTTCCTAAAAATGTATGCAAATGTACTGTATATGAAGAAGTCGTATTTCTTGGTTGTTATTTGATCTCATTCCATATGCGAAGGATAGTATTCAGTACACGATGCATATGCACTTCTGGTTGGATTGCTTTGGTCCATAACTGTTGTGATAAGTCGCAGACAGTGGAGAGACTACAAGCGGTTTTCAAGCAGGCCTATCAAATGACCCCCGCCGTAATCCATTTGAGAAGGTACAGGAATCTTAACGTGCAGGCCATACAAACAGGGATAGCGAGGGCGCCTGTTGTCTCTGCAGGGTCCATGCCATCAAACGGCAAGCATCAGGGGAGCAGAAGGAGCAGGACAAGCTCACCACTGCGGCACTAGAAAGGCTCCTTGTGGCAGCTCCCGGTACATACGTGGGATTATCGTGAGGCTCATTCCTATTCTCTCCTCTTTCATGATCAGGTGTTATTTTTCCTCACACT